>CAJHQQ010001512.1:0-94082 GCA_905132885.1 Moricandia moricandioides
GCCAGTACATCAACTTGATAAATGCTTCCTCACTCCGTGCACTCATCTCATATGTCACGACATTTACCCGCAACATTCTCAACAGTTCATTCAACCCTTCTCCTTCCTCAACCGCCAAACAAATTGGTGCTATCAAATTCTTTTAAAACTTGAAACACCAAAGTTAGATCTTTGATGAGTCAATGAATAGGCATTCTTACATGGATATTACTATCACTGCCATACTCATCCGCCGCACTTTTGGAACCACATAAATTCCTTTGATTGTCTTGCTCAAATTCTCTACATTTTTTTTCCGTCAACCCATTCAATATATCAACCACTTGCAACACCTTTTACAAGTTGTCAATTCTTACCCCCAATCCTACGGATTTTCTGATATTTATTAGATATTTTGTCCACAGACAATTGCACTGGTCGTGACATTTCTTCGATTCGCACCACTCTTCCTTTGGGCGCCAAGTAGCCTAAGAACCCAATGCACATGTTCTAAAACTGCACTTGGTTAACTTCCATAAAAACTTTTTTTTTTCTTTCGTAGCCACTCTACCGTATTGTAGTTTTGGTCAACACCTCTCCTTGCTCATCTCTCGAATCCGGAATGGGCCTAAGATTACTTTGCGCTCGTTCTTCACCATATGTTTCATTCTTATTTTTGGTGCTACTGAAATCTCAAACCATTTTCTCATTCCTTGAAATATCAGCTTTTCTTTTTCCCATTCAATCTAACTTGCCATCTTTTACAATCCAAGTTAGCTCAGCAATGCGCAATAAGTCCATTCTAAGGATTCCTATGTACCATTTACCTAGCATGTCGACACTTTCCACCATCATTGAAACATCTTGATAAATGACATGCGATTTGAAAATCACCATTTATGCAGCACGACCAAATCTAATCTCGTCCTCGAACTCTTTCTTATGTGACCAATGTTGGGCGATTTCCTGCCACACAAAGAATGCGACACCCGAAGTCGACTTTTTTTTGGCATTCACCAGCAGACCACTAACAAGCGGATTGAATCCACCCTTTCGTCCACCTTGTGAACCCCTAGTACTACGTTTTAATAACCACACAGGCATTCTTGTTGCGCTTTCATCGGTCCATTAAGCTTCCAGCAAGTGTGCTACACCACCACACGAACATCCAACACTTCATAATTCCCTGAGACATTAACTTTCTTCATTCTCATGAATTAACTTAGCATCTCTCACAATACTAGCTTGCCAGTTACTCAACCAACAATCCATATCGCATATTGCTTCGTATTTTCTACCATCGTATCCACTCCTTCACTAAATCTGACCTATCTTGATCCATTGCACATGAATTTAAGAACATTTAGTCCTGCTGACCGAACCAACCCGATACCCTTATTGTCTAATTTATGAAGAACCCAATATACGACACTTTTTCATATTTAACAAGACATAAGTTAGCTTTCACTAGCTTCGTGCAACTATCAAACACAATTTCACTTAGCCATTTTCTAAGCAATCCAATCATAAACACATACTAAGATATACCCCGGAAACATCATACCACACATCCTTTGCGCGAGACATAGACCAACGGTTTCTTTCCACCCTTACCCACAAATCCAATTTTCGAAAAGCGGCCAGGCAAGACAAAACTGACTGGCCTACCCCGCTCTGATACCATATTAAAACGCCCCAACCCGAAAAATCTTTGTGAAGTCGTACGAGAAATTCTAAGTAAAAAAAGTTTGGAAATCTTTCATTTAGTAAACACTACAATTTTAGTAATAAATCTGAGTAAATATATCATAATTGTATGAAATAAGGTTCGTAAAAATTCCCATGAAAATCCCATAACAATCCCAATACTGAATACCCTCTCCCGATGGTCTTCATCATCCCGCGCTCCGGTCCAAACAAATATTCGTCACCTGCATCACAAATGGAGGCATGAGCATACGATAGTACTCAGTGAGGGCACTCAATACCTCCCACTATAGTCAAATAATCAATAAATCAGATTCCACATTCCAACCTAACAACCTAGCAATTCCATTCTATCAACTTAGCAATCAGTTTTCCATCATTTCTTACTTAGCCATTTTTCCTATTACATATCCATTTTCATGCATCAAAACAAACAACCATTAAAGCTTGCTTCATACGAAAATGGAGACTTGCATGACCTCAACGGTCATCTGCGTAATGCAGCAGGTCAAAGGATAGACAATCAGGGGACTATAATCCCTGATACATAAGCAGAAACAGACGCCGCAATAGCTCAACCTGAAGCTAACACCAAAGCTGCTCCAAGAACGATGGCTGACTACAACCCTCCAGACCAGTTCTACGCCAACAGATCTGCCATTCGCCCTCCAGCTTTTCAGAGAAACGAGTTTGAGATCAAGCCCGCTTTCTTCGGACTTGTAGCGCAGACGCCTTACCATAGGTTGTGACACGAGCACCCTATGGATCATTTGGAGCGATTTGAGGATCTAGTGACTGCTATTAAAGCCAATGGAGTCCCTGAGGACTATCTTTTCTGGAAGCAAAGGAAACAAATGATGATATAGAAATCATGTTCAATCACCTCAGAGAGAAGATGAAGCAGAGAACCTGTTTGAAAAAGAAAAGTGATCTCGGGAAGTTTGTGGTTCCATGCTTCATCAAAGGGAACAAATATCCCAACGCCCTCTGCGACACTAGATCTTCAGTCAGCATTATGCCAAAACTCTATGGTAGAGGAGCTGAACCTAAAAGTGGAACCCTCCAACGATTCATTAACATTTGTAGACTGCTCAAGAGTGAACTCAGGAGGGATGGTAAAAGATGTTCCAGTGAAGATCAACAACACCCTAATCCCAATAGACTTTCATATGATGGGCATTCATAGCTACTGTGGGAGCCATATGCGACATGCAGTTAAACAGGTTGTGTCTATCTCTAATTGACAAAAATATCTTTTATGAACCTGTCAAAAATAATAAAAAGGCTACACTGATCGAATTGTGTAATGATGCAGAGCTTGTGGCCACATGTTTCTTCGATTGCGAGTGCAATGAGGAATCGGTAAATGGAGCATCGATCGACACCCAACCCCTATCATCAATTGACAGTCCTTCATATCAAAAATCGATCGACACCCACCCTTCAATATCGATCGACACCCATAACCGATCGACACCCACCATGCTGATTACAATTACAACTCATCCTACCTCGTATACGATGAAAACTACAGAGAAGAAGAGATGATCGAGTACCGAGGGCTTGCTATGGAAGAGGCTGGAGTTTTTCATGTTTCCCATAAAATGGGGAAAACGACATTGATCGACGGCGACCATACGCGATCGATCGATACTGAGAACGAAGCAGAAACCGAACGTGATTCAGCAGAAGAACGCGGCAATGAAGCTGGTTATCTACAACCAGATGAGTTTGGTATTATGAGAGATCCAGATGGTCACCCAAGAACTATGGATGGCAGAATTCTAAACGTCACGAAGGAAGATCTAGCAGATATACTTGCAATGGCCACTAGAGTTGGAAACTTTTTTTTTGGCACCGGTCTGATTATCGAGCATCGATTGATGGTAACCATATACCATAGATCGACCCCAATTGAGCATGCCTAGGATACGATGAAGTTTACAAAGAATATGATTCAGATTACACAAAGGAAGAAGATGGCTGGGTAATTGACGCGAGAGTAGGCAATCCAGCATCAACGATCGGCCTATCTTGGCCATCAAACGACATCAAACGACAACTAGAAGATTCACTTGGAACAGAAGAAACAGAAGGTGGTTATCTCAGACCTGATGAGTTTGGAATTTTCAGAGATGTAGAAGGACGTGCACGAGGTTTTTATGGGAGAATTCTAACTCTACCTAAGAAAGATGTAGCAGACGCCCTTATTATGGCTGAACGATCTGGAAATTTCTTTGGAAAACAGCAACAGCCATCGATCGATGCCCAGGTACTGGCATCGATCGACAACAAGGAGCAGCAGCACGAGACAAATCAAACTCAACTATCGATCGACTTAGAGAAGAACACATCGGTCGATACCACTACAAAGAAGCAAGAGACATACATCATAGCAGAGATTGATGATACTGTGCATGAGATCTACAAAGCTCAAGAGATGTCATTGGATGATTTTTACATGAGGCTTGATGATGTCTACTATCCTATAGATAAATGCCTCACCAATTTGACTACACACATGGATGAGATGAAGCTAGAGATGGATACTGTTCAGAGACAGTATGCGAGTAGACCGGATAAAGTGACATAAATCAACAGAAACACCTTGCCATCGATCGATACTGGGTTCGAAAAACAAAAGTCCGCAGCAGAACCCCACTTAGGAGATAGGTTCTATGAAATTGTTTTTTTCTCAAAACCTGATGAAGGAAGAAATTTCTCAGAAATTGGAGGAGATATCAGACACTACAGCTGCCAGACTTAGAATGTTCCAGCACAGTGTTGAGAATCTACAAAGAAGAATGCATTCACTAGAAGTTACTAAGGAGATCATAAAGGACGAGAAAACCAGAGGAGATGAGGCAGTCAGAAACTTTATTGGTAAATGGTTTCAGAAGAGCAAATAAGATATAGACACTTGTTTTCCAAGTGTTGATCAACCTCCTTTCTAGTCAGAACGTTCACAACGTCGAGCTTAAGACTATAACCAAGCGCTGAGTGGGAGGCAACCCACTGTTTAGTAAGTTTTCATTAGTTTTTGATTATATTAGTTTAATTTCGAATTTTATTTTATTATTGCAGGTTTTCATATTATTTAAAAATAGTAAAAAAATAATAATGAGGAAGACAGTTTGCATATAGCATCGACCGACACTTGATCACTGCCGATCGACGGAGTAACCATTGCATCAATAGATAGACACTTAACTGTGTCAATCAACGATCACCATCAGCAAGCAGGTATATCGTTTTTCCTTTGTTAGATTTGGTCCTTATGATTTATTTCTTCTCCAATCTAAGAATGTATAACACTAGTGATAGTGTTGTTTAAGTCTGGGGAGTATTACTGATATTGTGTTTTATTTTGAATTTTATAAGAGATAGAAACTTACAGGTTCAACATCGATCGACAACATTAACCTACCATCGATCGAAGTTCTCTTACATAGAGGTATCGAGTTTTATACTTAAGCTATTTACTTGTGATTTAATTTTTCTAACCAATCCGGGGCTGATTACACTGGGGACAGTGTAATTTAAGTCTGGGGAAGGTTCGCTAATGATATTTGATTGTTTTTGAGTTTTATATATATATATATATATATATATATAAGTTTTTCATAAAAGTTTTACTGAGTCTAGAAGATGACTATGATCAAGATTTTTTATTGACTAACCATGCTATAGGCATCATTCTTAGAAGGTTGTTTGCAAGATTACTAGAGATATCAAAGTAGATCATCCTACCACCATATCACACTCTTAGAAAGTTTGGAAGAACCGAAGCTGATTTCCAACACTAATCCTGACATTATTTGCTTGCTTTGGGATTTGGTATACATTGGATCGGATTCCTTCTGCAAGTCTGGAAGGTAAAAGTCTATGTTCTTGTGATTACCATCTCTCTCCCTTCAGATTAAAAAAGGGAGTCAAACAGGATTTGGTGGCTACAATCATTAAAGCTTGATTCATATGATCCTAGAAAGAGATAAAGGTCAAAAATAAGTGAACTGGATCTGGTGGCAAAAACCATTAGGGGTTGATTCATGGAAGCCTATTCGAATATCTCAGTCAGTTAAAAAAAATCAAATGATACCCTCAAAAGAAGGGAGACATTGACTGAGAAGAAGTTAGAAGAGAGAGAGGAAAGGAACCAGAGAAGGCTACCTTTGTGTTCAGATACTTGCAGAGGTAAGAGTCTATATATACCTTGATTGATACTCCCAAAGTAAAGCCTGCACTTTTATGTTATGCAGCGAAATGAAATCAGCAGAGGGGAGAGTCAGACTAGTATAGGCTAAGTTGTTGGTAGAATGAATTTGGTTTCTATACTAGGATAGGGTATATAAAGTTTCTATGTGATTGACTTGATAGGATGTGGTTGCAATAAAGTAAGGTGACAATTATACTTAGACATTATGTGAGTCTTCACTTTTCAAAACATTTTTGGCTTGTTTGCTTGAGGACTAGCAAAAGGTTAAGTCTGTGGGAGTTGATATAGCCTATTTATTACCAGTTTTAGACCATGTTATAGTCTCTATTTAGAGTCTGTTATGTGTGTGTAGGCTATGTTTTGAGGTCTTTTCAGGTCCAAGTACGTTTGGAGATATATGGAGATACTTGGAGCTTTTGGAGCATTTAGAGGAGAATAATCCTTAGCTGATCGTTGTGAGAGTCAAAGTACAAGACTACCATCGATTGACGATACAACGTTGGCGTCGACCGATATTACATGACCAAGATAGATCGATGTTGTACATCTGCCATCGATCGATGTCCAATTCACAAACAACCAATTTTCATGCCCACGTTACAGACAAGACACAAGATTACCCCTCGACGAATGTTGACCTAGACTTTAGGGTTTTATATTTATACTTTATGTATTGCACCAGATTTAGTGTGTGGGGGTGAGGGGGATGCTTGGTGCCTAGTTTTGTGGCAAAGTGGGTGTGTGCACCAGGACTCCATAGTTTTAGGATTTATTAGTTTTAGGATTTATTTAGGGAGAAGATTCATAACTCCTTAGGAAGATTTGCATTGGAACCCCAATATTTTATCCATGCAATATATTCATATTATTATTCTTACTTTAATTATGTTTGAATAGTTATCAACTAGATTTAGGGTTTATTAATGGTACTGATGGATTAGCCAAACAATAAAATTGTTAGGGTCAGTATTAGATCTATTAATAGAATTGTGTTTATTGCCTGTGTTCTAGAGTAGCTAGCTAGAACCCTGATAATAGGATAGTTAGACGCAAGCGAGAACATGGTCTACTAGCGGAATTTATTCTGTTGAGCTAGGTTGCTAGAAACAAACGAGAGTTGATTTAGTTAATCTAGTGAACTTATCAAATTAGGTCATAAAGCTTGACTAAAGAAACCATCGATCGATGCAGGATCATTTGCATCGATCAGTGGTCATTTCGTGTCAACAAGCGAGAGCAGAGACATTGGCCTTAGTCAATAGATTAGACTGGCAGCGAGAGCTGGTGTCTTTTACATTAGATATCGAGTTCCATGATTAAATATCTTTAACTTCTATCTTATATAATCCACTTGCCTGAAACCCTAGATCTATCATATTTACATTTGCATCTACTTAAACTATTAGCATATTTACTTTATTAGCATATTTTCGTATTTACATTATTAGCTATTTCCATATTGCATCTAAACTTTCTAATAAGGAATATTTCATTGACCTGATTACTTGTTACCAATATGTATAGTTACCTATCTTAGTCTTTAGAAATAAGAAATCTATTGTGTGCCATTGTTCTCTGTGGATTCGATCCCTAAGTACTACACCTGATCTCTCTTGGCAAGAGTATTATTTTGTGTGTTAGGATTAAGGGTTAATTTGACAGTTATTTATTTAGGATATTTATACCCTGTTAGAACATAAAAACACCAAGTGTCAACCACGCTTAGGGCCTGGTCGAATTTCAGCTTCATCCCTTTGTTTGGATATTTTTCTTGGCCCAAATAAATCTTTTTTTGTGGATTCCGTCAAAATAACAAGGCCCAAGCTTTCCTGAACGTATTTGGGCTTATAAATCACCTTGGCCTTGATTCTTTACTTGTCAGTCCATAAGAAAACATCAAGGTCGATGGTCAAAAATCGGGTGACCAAAACAGCTCAGGTGGTCGAATCATCAGATGGTGGAATCAGCTTACTCAGCTCCTCCTTATATGTTTTAGTCCATCCAGCTCGTCCAAGCTCGACAAAACCAAAAAGTGGCCACTTCGGATATCATTCGAACCATCACAAAACCGACTAACATCTTTCAAGAACAAATCAGCATCAATAAAAGAAGTATCATCTTTATGATATGAAGTCAATGGTTTATTCTCAGATATCATACATTCAGAAACTCTTACATTCCTAATTTTAAGAAATCCAAGAAACTGATCATAAGCATAATAAACAAGATCATACATGTCGGACAAAGTATTGAACATAATATCCTCTTTACCTCTCTTGAACTGAATGGGATAAGGAATCGACTCAAAGATATCTTTCCATTGTCCCTCAAAGTGGTTCAGCTCCGCTGGGTCAACAAAGAAAGTCAGTGGCTCATTATCAGTGTGAGATATAAAGGATTAATGAAATATCCGACCTTGATAACCTTTGGACCTCATTTGCGCCTGAAAATGGGAATGAATTATTCCGCAACAGAAGCACTATTTATATGGAAAAATTAGTATTTCTTCGAGCCGTGAATGTTAAAAGTAATAAAGGAAGGAAGAGAGAGAGAGAGAGAGAGAGAGAGAGAGAGAGAGAGAGAGAGAGAGAGAGAGAGAGAGAGAGAGAGAGAGAGAGAGAGAGAGAGAGAGAGAGAGAGACATAGAGAGTTTTTATTGAAATGAGCAAGTAAAGAATTTGAAAACCTATACTTATAAAGGAAATGAAAACTAAAACCTCTTAGGATTCTAAAAATAACGAGATTTCACGAAAGACATACTCAATCTCAAACAAAAGAACTTCCAAAAATACGGTAAAGGAGAAAACACTGCATCCTCACTTCTCATCTTCTTATTGTTTCCAGTTCATCTTGCTCCGACCGTTGAACTATGTCTCCATAAGGCAACCAGAACACCCTCTCCGCATCTCGTCGCTGGTGTTCGATGACTCTGGCTTGTCCTTGTTGCCAACTGGAAACGAGACCATCTTCTCCAAGTCTCATCGGCATCATGCAGCGACCCAGACTCATCCTCGTCATCAACAGGAGACGAGACCGTCTCTCCGTGTCTTGTCGCCAGCAGGCGATGACCCAGGCCCGTCCTCGTCGCCAAATAGCGATGAAATTGTCTCTCCACATCTCATCGCCAGCAGGCGATGACTTCAGCCCAGACTCGTTGCTAGCTGACGACAAGACCATCTTCCCCACGTCTCGTTGCCAGCGGTAGACGACCCAGGCTCGTAAAATCTTCAATCAATAGTATGAAACGATAACTATAACCTTAACACCATTGTAATCCCGACTATACGATTGGTTTTCATCATCCTATCGAACCAACATCGTACCAAAGGTGATTTCTCCTAAAGAAATCATACAAAAACGTTTATGTAAAAAAACGGGCGAAGAATATCTAAAAGACGACCAAAAGTCCACTTATGAATTCAGAAGAGAATGTGCTCAAATTACAATGATGATTTACTTGATTTTCGCAGAAGATAAATGGAAAATAAGATAATCGTCAAGTTCCAAAGATAATCATTAAGATCAAGAGGATAAGGAAGATTTCCGTAATGAGATAGGCTCGATTCATGGGAGGAAAAGGAAAGACGACTGACGTTGGATACATATATTAAGATAGCCAAGGCAAGGAGCACGAGGACAAGAAAAATACACAGCAACATAGCACTTAGAGAAATTTAGGCAATTTCCGTTTTTGTTATTGGGCTGCGACTCGACTAGGTTTATGGTCTTAGATTGTCAGGACTAGAACACGCCGGCAACTCTTGCAGCCGAGGATTTTTCACCTGATGTAACGCTCATATTCAGATTCAGAATAAGATCTTCCTTGTGGGAATCGAAATTTGCACTGTCGATTTCTGTTGAATTAGGAATGTAGGGTAAACCCTAGTTTCCCAGAGGTCCCGGATATCTGCTAAACCGCACGCTAATCTGTCAGAATACGAAGTAAATATTGAAAAACAAAGTAAGAATCAAAAAGAGAGCAAATAAATGTCTTATTCCGAATTTGCGTATGAGCGTTTACAATAGGATATGAGCCTAGGCTATGAGAGCTGATATAGCTTATTTAGTAGCAGTTTTAGACCATGTTATAGGCTCTATTTAGGGTATGTTATGTGTGTCTAGGCTATGCTTTGATGTCTTTCAGGTCCATGTACGTTTTGGAGATATATGGAGATACTTGGAGCTTTTGGAACATTTGGAGAGGAATAATCCGTAGCTGATCATTGAAAAGAATTGAAGTACGAGATTACCATCAATCGACGATTCAACGTAGGCGTCAACCAATTTTACATGACCAAGATCGATCGATGTTGCACATCTGCCATCGATCGATGTCAAGTTCGCAAGCAGTCAACTTTTAAGCCCAAATTAGAGACATGACACAAGATTACAAGCCTACCCTTGGAAAAGTTTTGACCTAGACTTTAGGTTTTTATTTATACTTTATGTATTGCACTATGCTAAGTGTACTAGAGTTAAGGGTGCTAGAGTTATGGGGGCAAGAGTTTGTGTGTGTGTGCTGGCATTTGCTAGTGTTTCTAAGTGTGCTTTGAAACCCCAAAATTTTATCTATGCATTTTATTTAGATTTCTATTTTTACTTCAATTATGTGTGAGTAGTCATCAACTAGGTTTAGGATTTATCAGTGGTACTGATGGATTAGCCAAACAATAGAATTGTTAAGGTCATTATTAGATCTATTAATAGAATTGTGTTTATTGCTTGTGTTCTAGAGTAGGTAACTAGAATCCTGATAAGAGGATAGTTAGGCGCAAGCGAGAGCATGGTCTACTACCAGAATCTATTCTGTTGAGCTAGGTTGCTAGAATCAAAAGAGAGTTGATTTAGCCAATCTAGTGAACTTATCGAATTAGGTCATCACGCTTGATTCAAGAAACCATCAATTGGCACATGATCATTGCCATTGATCGATGGTCATTCTGTGTTAACAAGCGAGAGTTGGGAAAATGGACTTAGTCAATAGATTAGGCGCGCATGCGAGAGCTGGTTGTCTTTTACATTAGATTTTGAGTTCCATTATTAAACACCTTTAACTTCTATCTACTATAATCCACTTGCTTAAAACCCTAGATCTAGCATATTTCCATATTTACATTACTACCATATTTCCGTATTTACATTATTAGAATATTTCCATATTGCATCTATACCTTCTAATAAGTAATATTTTCTTGACCTGATTACTTGCTACCAATATATATAGTTACCTAGTTTGGCCTTTAGAAATAAGAAATCTATTGTGTGTCTTTGTTCTCTGTGGATTCGATCCCTAAGTACTCAACCTCATCTCTCTTGACAAGACTATTATAGTATTGTGTGTTAGGCTTAAGGGTTTATTTGACAGTTGTTTGTTTAGAATATTATTACCCTATTAAAACATAAAAACACACTCACGTCAAATTTGGCGCCGTTGCCGGGGAACATTGATCGCCATTAGATTTATTTTCTAGGACTTAGTCTAGGTTTGTTATTTTCAAGGTTACTGATTTTTGTTTTTCTTTGTTTTTCAGGTGCATTCAAAAGAGTACCAGGAGAAACAAAGGACAAGACTTACTGTTCTCTGACCCACAACAACTCGAACGCACGATCCGCAAAGAAAGACGACACGCATCGATCGACGGCGTACCTTCAGCGTCGACAATACATATTTATGGACAGCATCAACCAGCATCAGAACTCAACCATCGACCGACGTCAGAACTCAACCATCGTCCGATACCAGATCTCTGGCATCGACCGATATTGATCACTTAGCCTCGATCGACAGCACCTCATCCACATTGATCGACGACAGCAGACTAGTTCAGATGGTTGCACCTATAATTGTGGTTCAGAATGAGAATGGAGACTTGCATGACCTCAGCGGTCATCTTCGTAATGCAGCAGGTCAAAGTATAGATGTCAAGGGGCTATAATCCCTGAAGCAGAAGCAAACTCTGCAAAATCTCAACCTGAAGCTAACGCCCAAGATGCTCAAAGAACGCTGGCTGACTACAACCGTCCAGACCAGTACTACGCCAACAGATCCACCATTCGTCTTCCAGCTTTTCAGAGGAACGATTTTGAGATCAAGCCCGCTTACTTTGGACTTGTAGGGCTGACACTTTACCATGGGTTGCGACACGAACACCCTATGGATCATCTGGAGCGATTTGAGGATCTAGTGACTACTATTAAAGCCAATGGAGTCCCTGAGGACTATCTTTTTTGTAAGCTCTTGAAGTACTCACTTGCTAGAGAAGCTTCATATTGGATTAAACAGCTACCACCAGGATCTATGACATCCTGGACTGACATTAACAACGCTTTCTTGCGTAACTTCTTTGATGACACAAGAGTAGAAGATCTGAGGAGCAAGATTGCTAGTTTTTCACAAGAGCTTTCAGAGTCTTTCAGAAACTCATGGATCAGATTCAAGTCATACCAGAGAGACTGTCCGCATCATGGGTTCAACAAAGTGCAACTTCTTAGCACTTTCTTCAGAGGTATTGGACTGCAGTATCAGATGGCTTTGGACACAGCTAGTGAAGGAAATTTCAGCACTAGGAGCCCTTAAGAAGCTACAAGATTGATCATCTGGCATCTAGCAGTAGTACCAAGAACACCGATTTTGAGAGGAAGAAATCAACTCCAACAATAAGAAAGGAGCAGATTGAAGAGGTAAAAGCAAAGCTGGATAGTGTCCAGAATTTTTTTAGAAAACAGGTTAATTTTGGAGAGGTAAAAGCGATAGAGTCTGGAGAAGATGAGATTGAAGAAGAGGATGTGAAATACGATTTGAATGGTTTCCAAAGACAAGGAAATCCAGGTTTCAGCAGGAACTCCCATGGTAATGGTCAAAGGAGTAACTTTAATCAGAGTTCACAGCAAAAGACCTTCAACAATGACACGACATATGGATCTTCCTACTACCAAAATCCTCCTCCAGAAACTCAGGGAAGCAAAGATTGAAGCAATGGTTGATAGAGTCTTAGAGGGACAGCAAAAGATGACTGTGGATTTCAACGGAAACATATATGGTCTATACCTCAAACTCAACACCAAGTTTGAAAACCTCAGCACCCATGTGAAGAAGTTGGAGAACCAAGTGATGCAAACAAGTGAGACCATTAGGAGACATGAGAGCCTGATTAAGGAGAAGATGGAGACTGGTCAAAGGCACCACATCAATGCATTAATTGATGAGGATTTCTGACAAGAAGTGAAACCCAAAGACATCAACTTTCGTGTGGAAAATTCTATATCACTCGGCAATCCCTGTCCGCATCAATCGTCGCAAGACAACGAGCATCAACCAAAGGTGAAACCTAAAGAATCGATAGCCTCATGCGATCAACTAACATCGATCGACGAGAAGCTCACGATAGCGATTGACATAGAGACGAGGGAATCGATCGACACTCCATGCCAGTCATCGATCAACAACATGGAAACCCAGTCCAATTACCCAACCTCAACGTAAGTCTGATTGTGCGTCCAACAACAACAACTCCAGAAAAGAATACATACACGTCTGAATCTACCGATCTTGATAGAGAAGACGAGGGACACTCAAGGAGAAGGCAAAAGATCCCAAAACATCTAAGCAGAGAAGCCAATCAAAAGGATATGGAAGGCTTTGCTAAAAGAGTTATTAAAATTCCTTTAGATATATATTTTGATGAAGCTTATTATACTCACAAATTGTGGATATTTTTTAGGGAAACAGATGATGACATAGAAACCATGTTCAATCACCTCAGAGAGAAGATGAAAAAGAGAACATGTTTGAAAAAGAAAAGTGATCTTGGGAAGTTTGTGATTCCATGCTTCATCAAAGGAAAAAATACCCTAACGCCCTCTGCGACACTGGATCTTCAGTGAGCATTATGCCAAAGTCTATGGCAGGGGAGATGCACCTAAGAGTGGAACCCTCCAACGATTCATTCACGTTTGTGGACTGCTCACAAGTAAACTCAGGAGGGATGGTAAAAGATGTTCCAGTACAGATCAACAACACCCTAGTCCCAATAGACTTTCATGTGATGGACATCAGAATAGATTGGAACTCTTCGCTACTACTTGGGAGAGCTTTCAAGGCTACTGTGGGAGCCATATGCGACATGCAGTTAAACATGTTGTATCTATCTCTAATTAATAAAAATATCTTTTATGAACCTGTTAAAAACAAGAACAAGGCTACCCTTATCGAATTATGTAATGATGCAGAGCTTGTGGCCCCATGTTTCTGCGATTACGACTGTAATGAGGAATCAGTAGATGGAACATCGATCGACACCTAACCCTTCGCATCGATCGACAGTCCTGCGGATTAACAATCGATCGACACCCACCCTTCAGCATCGATCGACACCAATACCCCTGAAACGATCCACACCCACCATGCTGATTACGATTACAACCTAGCCCACCTCAGATACGATGAACATTACAGAGAAGAAGAGATGATCGAGTACCGAGGGCTTTCTACGGAAGAGGTTGCATTTTTTCATGTTTCCCCTGAACCGGGGAAATCGACATCGATCGGCGGCAACAATACGACATCAGTTGATACTGAGAACAAAGCAAAACCCAAACATAATTCAACAGAAGAAAAAGACAGAGAAGCTGGTTATCTACAACCAGATGAGTTCGGTATTATGAAAGATCCAGATGGTCACGCAAGGGCTATGGATGGCAGAATTCTAAACGTCACGAAGGAGGATGTAGCATATATACTTGGAATGGTCAATGGAGCTGGAAACCTTTTTGGGCACCGGTCTGATTATCGAGCATCGATCGATGGTAACCATAGACCATCGATCGACACCAATTGGGCATGCCAAGGATACAATGCAGCCTACGAAGAGTATGACTCAGATTATGATGAGGATGAACCAGGCTGGGTAATGAACGCAAGATTAGGCAATCCTGCATCAATAATCGGCCTATCTTGGCCATCAAACGACATCAAACGAAATCAGACCCTTCACTTGGACCAGAAGAAACAAAAGCTGGTTATCTCAGACCACATGAGTTTGGAATTTTAAGAGATATGGAAGGATGTGCACGAGGTCTTTATAGGAGAATTCTAATTGTACCTAGGAAAGATGTAGCAGACGCCCTTCTAATGGCTGAACAATCAGGAAATTTATTTGGAAAACCGCAACAGCCATCGATCGACGCCCAGGTACCAGCATCTATCGACAACACGGAGCAGAAGCACGAAACATACAGCAGAGCAGAGATTGATGATATTGTGCATGAGATCTACAAAGCTCAAGACATATCACTAGGTGGTTTCTATATGAGGCTTGATGATGTCTACTATCCTATTGATAGATGCCTTACGAATTTGACTACACGCATGGATGAGATGAAAGAAGACATGGATACTTTTCAGAGACAGCATACGAGTAGACCAGATGGAGTGACATCGGTCGACGACAACCTTAGCCATCAATCGATACTAAGTTCAACAGACAGAAGTTCGCAGCAGAACACTACTTAGAATCAAGGTTCACTGATATTGCTTTTTTCTCAGTGCCTGATGAAAGAAGACGTTTCTCAGCAACTAGAGGAAATGTCAGACATTACAGCAGCCAGACTTATAATGCTCCAGCGCAGTATTGAAAACCTACAAAGAAGAATGCATTCTCTAGAGTTACTAAGGAGATCATAAAGAACGAGAAAACCGGAGGAGATGAGGCAGTCAAAAACTTCATTGGCACATGGTTTCAGAAGAGAAACGAAGATCTAGCCACTTGTTTATGCTTGCAAAGTTGTTTTAATCAATCTTATGTATAAATATTGTTTTCTGAAAATCTAGAAGTTAATCTATAACATTCTGTAAGATGCCTTTGAATGAATAAATATATGATTTATAAAGAATGTTTCCATATGATATTAGTCCTTGTTCGGACAAACCAACTATAGGGTATTTGCTTGGTCGGGTTAAAAAGCATCGGGCGATGTCCAATAGGAACGTTGGTGTTTTCTGATTGCTAGTCTAAGGAACTCAGAAGTATTCCAGGAACCTTGGATCGGCTTTCAGGGAGCATCGACCGTGTCATTTCCAGTTATTTATGATCTGGGGTGTCACAGAAGGTGATATTAGAGCGTGGTTATACAATGCTAGAGTGGGACTTGTTTCAAATGTTTTTCGAGTCAAAATGAGTCACAAGGATAACTAGGATACGCTAGCTAGTTCCTTCATCTTAGGATAGATAGTCATGGGTAGTCACCTTATCTTTTATTTTCATTGCAGATGCACCAAAATAAGCTCGACGGGGTGGATTTCACTTACCGACTTTGATATCTTCTCGCTCAGATATGGGAGGCATAGTTGAGACATCGAACACATAAACTGATATATGTGTTATCAATGTCAAAGTGGACGTTTTTCGTAATGATACGGTTCAAAGAGATCCGACTGCATATGAACACTCAGATGCACTTATTCTTCCGGCAGCTCTGGTCTATCCATCTTATGGTCAGACGTACCAGAAATGGAGCCGTACAATCCTGATTGATTCATCAGGTGTTTCAAGCTTAGCTTTGGTGGCGGATATAGTTCGACTGTATTACAAGACGATGAGCGCACCAGAACCATTCTGTTGCTACAAGACATCTTGACGTTTCTGAAGAGGATAAAAAAGTTGGGACCACAAGATATCGAGGAATGATTAAACCGTTCGACATACACTTTGGATTGAGCAAGATTTCGAATAAAACATTGGAGGCAGACGGCAGACGTAGCCCATTTTTTCAAGGATTGCAAGAAGGATATGGAAGCATACAATATCAAGAAGGATGCAATGAGTTGGTCGTTAAGCGTCAAGCGTCATTTAAGGAATGTTAGTCCAAGTTAGACAGATTTATTTTAAGAGTTCAAGATGGAGTGTTTTATACCCAAAGCATGGGACCGATTGGTTCCACTTATGGAGTTAGCACAGTGAGATGTTTCCACCAGAAGGTTGAGGTCGAGTGAATCTGATTCATCCATTATGGATTGGAGGATGAGCCAAAGATCATAAGGACGTTCTTTGGGGACTTAATCCCAAACCATTGGAGTAACTAAAGATTATACTGCTTAAGTGATTTGAGGAGAAAATACAGTATGATGTGTATGTTAAGAGAGCTGTTACTGCCAAGGAAGATTCTTCGTGCCATTTACACTGTCTAATGGCTAGCAGCTTCAGATCAAAGGTCAGTTTCAGCCAGGACAGTAGGGCCGTGATTCTTAAAGTGTAAGGAGTCCTAGATCACTTACGTCATCCCCACTTTGGTCGTTCCTCTGAAGAGAAAGGATGTTACTCTACCCTTTCCCATGAAGTTACCCGATGTCCTTTACCTATACCTAGGGTACCAGTTGTTGAACTTGTTCACGTTTCCCTACCATTAGTCCCAACCCAAGTGTTAAGCTATTTGGTTAGAGCCTACACTTTAGAATTTCTTGGACCGTCAAAACTCCTGAAAGGTCCAATCACAAGTTTGCTTCTTATTTCATTGTTTGTTGTGTTAATTTAGTTTAAAAAAAAACATTATTAATTATTAAACAAATAAGTGGAAGTTTGATCAAGGTTTTATAAGAGACCTTGTATATGGATGGATTTTTTCCGCCGATATTGAGTTTGATTTGGGAACAACACATAGTTGTAGTTACCGAGTAGTGTCATAGTTTTAGGGCAGATTCACTTCGCTGAATTCAAGTATATCATTATTATTCATGGAGGTACTGGCTGCCATTTAGAATTATGTTTTGCCTTCGTATGCCATCCCCATTCCTTAGTACTTCCATTAGAGTGGTATGTTTCTATCTATAGTGAGATTGGCTATCTAGTTTCCGAGCTCAGTTAGGATTTGGTAGAAGAAAGATGTTCTTGGGGGGAATACTTGTCACCGTTGGCCTACAATGGTATTCTACCAAGTGTTGACGCGTCTCTCATACCAGGCTTGGAGAGTTAAAAACCTTTTGGGAAAATATGAAGAGGAGTACTTGATGTGTGTTTTTTTCACTTTCAAATTAACCCTATTTCCCATTTTACTCTCTCAAATAAGAGGTGAAGTGTCGTACTTAGGGATCAAATCTACAAAGATTCTAGGATTGCACAAAAGACTTTAGTTTCGAATTAAAGCTAGATAGTAACAATAATTTAGTAAGCAGAGATTCAAGGATTGATTGATTGGTTTGCAAAGACTTATGGTAAAGAATAGACTTAGGAGAAATTCTCAGGTAAGCTAAATTAGGTAGATTAATAGATTGCTAAGGGTTTTATTAAATATCGTTCTTGAACTTAAAGTCTAGGGTTGTGGAGATCACTCTCGTGAATCTCAACTGAGTATCGATGAATGGCCACTATGTGGTGTTGATCGATGCTACTTCTAAACACACAATTTTTATGTTTGATATGTTCTCTAAACTCCTAATTCAAGTCTCATTTGTTACTATATAGGGTTTTAGACTGTCAAGATAAGTTTCAGGGTTATAGTCAGGCTCTCGCTTGCGCTAATAATTCCTATAATCTAGGGTTGACGTGATCAAATTCAACTCAGCATTTAGAACAACTTAAACAAAGAACTAGATGATTACCCTAACAATTCTATGTGAATAACAATTCATTGCCACCTTTGAAGAACCCTAAATCTAAAAGCAAACTACTCAGACATGATTATGAGAAACATAACAAATAACTGAATGAATTGGATAGAATAATAAGATAAGAGATATTCTCTGTAAAGGCATTCAGATCTCTCTCTCCAATCCTAAGCTGTTCTCTTCTTACAAGTAAAACATAGCCGTCAACAATGGCTTAACAGAACATAAAATAGGTTAAAAACACGTCCAGGGATATTTTGGAACTTTTTGGAGGCTTATGGGCTTCAGTTGGTCTCAAAACAAATCGGGCCTGTCTTCTGGAATCACCATGATCGACACTAAGTCTATTCCGTCGATCGACAGTCCTTCATCTTCTCGACAGCTTCCTCTCGTGAGGCAGACACACCACTCTTCAGTAAAACATGCATAACTTTAGATCTAACCGTCAGAGGTACCTCAAACCAGTGGAATTGGAAAGCTAACTCCAACCTCTATCTTTTTTCAAAATAGCAGCTTAATCGCACTGTGGAAAGGTCTCCATCAATATAAAAACATCTGACGTGTCTGCGCAATTCTACACCTCAAAAAACTCAGAATCACCAACGTTCTCTAAAACATTCCTTAACCTGAAAATACTTTAAAACATAGCCAAGACACACATTTTAGACTCCAGATAGGGTCTATAACATGGCTTCAAACTGGTAAATAATACGGTATATCAACTCCCCCAGACTTAACCTTTTGCTTTCCTAAAGGAAAGAAGGCAGCCTGTGAAAGATGTTTGAAAAGCAAGGACTCACACAATGTTTAAATATAATTGTCACCGTACTTTGTTGCAACCACATCCAATCAAGTCAATCACATAAAAACTTTATTTACCTTATCCTAGTATAGCAACCAAATCTATTCTACCAACAACTTAGAAAATATTGATTTCATTTCTTTGCATAAAATAAAAGTGAAGGCTTTGCTCTGGGAGTATCGATAAGGACACATGTACTCTTACCCCTGCAATTCTTGACAACCAGGCACAAAGTCTTCTCTGATCCTTTTCTTCCCTCTTCCCTCTTTTCTCTCTTCACTGAATCTTTTTAGATCTCAAATCCAATGATCAATGTTGTTTAACACAAACATTTTGTCATCTTCTTTTCGATTTTCTTATTCTGTTTTTTTTTCTCTTTTTTTTGTTTCTCTTTTGCTTTTTGGGCAAAGTTGTAGGCGAATAGTGGGATCATTGGTAATGTACCTACCCCTTGCTTCCAACAATGTGTGAACATTCTTCCAAATTAGAATAGTGGGGTCATCGGTAATGTACCTACCCCTCTGCATATCGGGAAATCATCCCAATCTTTTAAGCTTTTAGGTAGATGCTGAAGAGAGAGAGAGAAGGGAATCAGAGGTGCAATGATTTGTACCTACAGACTTGCAGAAGAAATCCGATCCAGTGTATACCAAGCCCCAAAGCAAGAAAATAATGTCAGGATTAGTATTGAAAATCAGCTTCGGTGCTTTCAAACTTTCTAAGCAAGTGTGATATAGCGGCATGATGATGCACTTTGATATCTCTAGTAATCTCTTCAAACAACGTCGATCTAATAATGGTGCTAAAGTGTGGCTAGTCAATAATAAATCTTGATCATAGTCCGCTTCTTGACTCAATAAAAACTCTTTTTAAAATCGTTAGTAAGAAATAAAACATGAAAACTAAAGTATGGTGTTAGTAACTACCTCCCCCGTACATAAATAACACTGTCTCAGTGTTAAAACAGTCTGAGATTGGCGGGATGAAATAAATTGGAATGGAATTAGTTATTTGTTAGTATTTAAGAACTCGTACCTCTCTGTCATGGTCGCGATCGATCGACGGTACCCAAGGGGTATCGATTGATGCTCGACGGACAGCATGAACCCGTCTGCAAGTAACTGTAAAAAGTGTCTAAAATCACCATAATCTGATAATCTCTCTTTTAGTTAACACTATTAGACATTCAAAAAATTATGTTAAAATAGCAAATGGTCATAATAATAAACATAAGTTCCAAAAAAACAAACAAAATAAAATAGTGTTTTTGAAAAGGGGTGATGTGGGTGTGTTTTTATCTTCTAATAGTGTATAAATATCCTAAACAAACAATTCTCAAATTAACGCTTAATCCTAACACACAATATAATATTCTTGTCAAGAGAGATCAGGTGTAGTACACAAGGATCGAATCCACATAGAAAAATGTTACACAATAGATTTCTCATTTCTAAAGACTAAGCTAGGTAACTATATATATTGGTAGCAAATAATCAAGTCAAGGAAATATTTCTTATTAGAAGGTATAGATGCAATATGGAAATATGCTAACAATGCAAATATGGAAATATGGAAATATGTTAATAATGCAAATATGGAAATATGATTAATAATGCAAATATGGAAATATGCTAATATTGGAAATATGCTAATATTGGAAATATGCTAATATTGCAAATATGAAAATATGCTAATAATTTAACTAGATGTAAATGTAAGTATGTTAAATATAGGGTTTTAGGCAACTCGATTATAGTAGATAGAAGGTAAGGGAATTTAACCATGGAACTCGATATCTAATGTAAAAGACACCAGCTCTCGCATGTGAGTCTAATCTATTGACCACGTCCAATGTCTCAGCTCTCGCTTGTTGAAACGAAATGATCGATGGTTTCTTGAGTCAAGATTTATGACCTAATTTGATAAGTTCACTAGATCAACTAAATCAACTCTCGTTTGTTTCTAGCAACCTAGATCAACAGAATAGATTCTGGTAGTAGACCATGCTCTCGCTTGCGCCTAACTATCCTATTATCAGGGTTCTAGTTAGCTATTCTAGAACACAAGCAATAAACACAATTCTAGTAATTGATCAAATGATGACCCTAACAATTCTATTGTTTGGCTAATCCATCAATACCATTAATAAACCCTAATTTTAGTTGAAAACTACTCAAACATAATTAAAGTAAGAATAATAATCTGAATAAAATGCATAGATAAAATATTGGGGTTGCAATACAAATCTTCCTAAGGAGGTATGAATATTCTCTCTAAGGAGTTGCGAATCTTCTCTCCAAATAAATTCTAAAACTATGGTGAGGTGGTGCACACTTAGCCCCCTCACTCACACACTTCTAACACCTTGCACCAAGCACCCAGCACCCAGCACACTTTTTTTGGTGTAATACATAAAGTATAAATATAAAACCCTAATGTCTAGGTCAAAAAATTTCCAAGGGTAATCTTGTAATCTTGTGTCATGTCTCTAACTTGGGCTTGAAAGTAGGCTGTCTGCGAATTGAACATCGATCGATGGCAGATGTGCAACATTGATCAATCTTGGTCATGTAACATCGGTCGACGCCAACGTGTTATCGTCGATCGATGGTAATCTTGTACTTTGACTCTCACAATGATCAGGTACAGATTATTCTCCTCTAAATGCTCCAAAAGCTCCAAGTATCTCCATATATCTCCAAAACGTACTTGGACCTGTAAAGACCTCAAAACATATCCTAGACAAACATAATATACCCTAAATAGAGTCTATAACATGGTCTAAAACGGGTAATAAATATGCTATATCAAGGGGTCGTGTCGAGCTTATATAGTCTCGACACTCGATCGTTGATCGATGGTCCTATAGGGGTATCGATCGATGGTATGTTCTTTGCCTCCTACTTCACTTTGCAAATTCTTTGCATTATTAATATTTAGTAGGTTGCCTCTCACTCAGCGCTTGTTTAAAGTTTCTAGCTCGACACAAAGTGGGGCTTATCAATCGGGGTTTGACATCTCCAGACGCATGGTCTGAGAACGCGGAATTTCAGCCTTAGACCAGTAATGTTTTACTCGTTGCCCACTCACTGTGAAATCCTCCCCTTTTGGGTTAATTAGAACAATTGCTCCATACAGTGTAACTTCTCTCACTGTGAAGGGTCCTGACCAACAAGAACGCAGTTTCCTGGGAAATAGAGTCAACCGAGAGTTATACAAAAGTACTTGATCGTTAGGTTCGAAATGCCTAGAAATAATTTTCTTATCGTCATGGGCTTTAGTTCTCTCTTTGTACAATTTTAGTTCTCGTAGGCGTGATACCTGATTTCATCTAGCTCGTTCATCTGGATTTATCTCCTTTTTCCCGTGGGCTTGGCATCATAATTTATTTATTTTTTGATTGCCCATTCTGCTTTGTGCGCTAGCTCCACTGGGAGGTAGCATGCTTTTCCATACAGTAAGTGAAACGGGGTGGTTCCTAACTGTGTTTTAAACGCGGTTCAGTAAGTTCAAAGTGCATCATCTAACTTCAAAGACTAATCTTTACGGGTTGATCCTACTTTCTTTTCTAAGAATTCTTTGATCTAACTGTTGGATACTTCTACTTGTACGCTGGTCTAAGGATGATAAGGTGTAGCTACTCGATGGTGAACTCCATAATTCTTGAGTAGTTTTCCAAATACATTGTTAATGAAGTCGGTACCTCCATCGCTTATTACGATTCGGGGAACTCCGAATCTGGGAAAGATAATACTCTTAAAGAGTTTAACAACTACGACAACATCGTTTTTCTGAGTTGCTATCGCTTCCACCCATTTAGATACATAGTCTACAGCGACCAGTATGTATTTGTTTCCGTGTGAGGAAGGAAAAGGGCCCATGAAGTCGATACCCCAGCAATCGAGCACTTCAACTTCAATTATGAAATTTTGTTCTATTATGTGTCGTTTGCTGATTTTTCCTCTTCTTTGTTAGGGGTCGCATTTTGCTATGTAGGCTTGAGTGTCTCTAAACATAGTTGGCCACCAAATGCCTGCTTGTAGAATCTTTGACACTGTCTTAAACATGCAAAATGCTCGGCATAATCAGATCCATGACAATGACACACAATGTCTGGGGCTATGCTTTTGGACATACATCGTCTGTATATGCCGTCAGAACAATGTTTATAGAGGTAGGGTTCACCCCAATGATATCTCTGGATTTCTCTCAAAACTTTCTTTTTATGATATCCTTTGAAGAGTTCGGGTTCTACTTCGGCCGCAAGATAGTTTACTATATCTGCGTACCAAGGTATTTCAGTGGTGTTCAGAGTCCACACTCCCCGACTTAAACTTTTACCGCCGGGAGAATCCTCATTTGGGATCAAAGGATTACAATTGACGTTGATATCTATTGGAATAATTATTTCATCGTCTTTCTCGAAGGTATCACCGGTCGATGGTGTCTAGAAAAACTCAATCGATGCTTTATGGCTATAATCGTTCGATGGTCTTAGCATGTTGTCGATCGATTCCACTTCATGTGCCGAACTGACACTACCAATGAAGGTCGATTCTGCTAAGTAGACATTTTTTGTGGGTAAGAAATCATTTATTGGGATGTCGTCATCTACTCTTATTCGTGATAAGTGATATGCGACTTTTTTTTCTATTCCTTTCTTGTCTTCTACTTTGATATCAAATTCTTCGAGATGTAAAATCCTTCTTAGAAGTCTATGTTTCGCATCCTTTTTGTTCATCAAGTTCTTCAAAGCGGCGTGATCGGTGTGAACGATTACTTTCGAACGACTAGATACGAGCAAAATTTTTTGAAGGTCAATACTACGGCTAGTAATTCTTTTTCCGTCGTCGCATAGTTGCATTGCACGTCATCGAGGGTCCTACTAGCATAGTATATAGCGTGCAACTTTGTCCTTTTTCTGCCCAATCATAGTGCCTACAGCGAAGTCGTTGGCGTCGCACATAATCTCAAAAGGTAAATTCCAATCTAGCCATTGCAAAATTGGGGCGGACACGAGGGCTGATTTGATGTCTTTGAAAGCCTCGAGACATTCAGGCGTAAACTCAAATTTCACTTCTATACATAGGAGTGATGTAAGAGGTCTACCAATTCTGATGAAATATTTGATGAATCTTCTCTAAAAACCAGCATGTCCTAAGAAGCTTCTAACGTCTTTTACGTTTGTTGATGGTGGCAGGCCAGTCACTACTTCGATTTTAGCTCTGTCCACCTTAATGTTGGCTGCTGAAACTATATGTCCCAAAACAATTCCATTGTTAACCATGAAGTGGCACTTTTTCCAGTTTAGGACTAGATTCTTTTCTTCGCATTTAGCCAATACCTTGCACAGGTTATTGAGGCATGATTCAAAATCTGATCCGTACAACGAGAAATTCGATGAAAACTTCCATGAAATCTCCGATCATATCTGTGAATATGGACATCATACATCTTTGGAATGTTGCGGAAGCATTACAAAGTCCAAAGGGCATCCTACAGTATGTGAATGTACCATATGGACATGTGAAGGTGGTCTTTTCTTGATCATCAGGGTGGACGGGGATCTGGAAAAATCATGTGTATCCATCAAGAAAACAATAGCATTTGTGACCTACAAGTCTTTCTAACATCTGATCTATAAAGGGTAGAGGGAAGTGATCCTCTCTTGTGGCAGCGTTAAGCTTTTATTAATCTATACACATCCTGTGTCTAGTAACAGTTCTCGTCAGAATTAATTAATCTTTGTCATTCTTAACCATTGCAACTCCTCCTTTCATAGGAACGACGTGTACTGGACGGACCCAATTACTATCTGAGATCAGGTAGATAATCCTTGCTTCCAGAATTTTGATGATTTCTATCTTCACTACTTCTTTTAGGTTTGGATTGAGTCTCCTTTGATTTTCAATGGATGACTTTGATTCGTCTTCCAGGTGTATCCTATGCATACACAAATCATGTGAGATTCCTAGAATGTCATCTAGGGAATACCCAAGAGCTTTGCGGTACTTCCGCAGTTTATTTAGCAATAAGATGAGTTCCCCACTACTCATGTTGGAATTGAAAATGACAGGGTACGAGTTATCGCAGAGAAAGTCATATTTAAGTCCAACAGGGAGTGGTTTAAGTTCAATTTTCGGTGCTTTCTCTTTACTCTAGTCAGTGTTCGTAGAGCATTGTCGGTCAACGGTTGCCTCCAGCTGTTGATCGATGGTATTTGAAAAACCAATTTCGGTAATGTTGACATGCATTACCTCTTCGGCGACATCCATTAATCTTGCATACTCGTCAGCAAGATCATCCAGCATGGAATTTTCATCCGCATGAGCCGTGATAGTTCTCTCTAAACGGACCTTACAATACATATCCATGAGCGAATCTTCAGTTAGATCACAGAGGTAATCTACATTGTAGGCTTGACCGTCAATCAAAGGTTTCTTGATTATTTTTCCATGCCCAAAATCATCGGTAAGTCCCCGATGTTCAGACATTTACGTCCTTCTATGACATCAATGATTGGTCCGGTTGTAGCCAGGAATGGTCTTCCTAAGATGATGGGATTTCTGGGTTCTTGTTCATATTTCTGCAATATGAAGTGTGCGGGAATGTGGCAGTCATTGATGAGTATGGGCACGTCTTCATGTACACCTTCCGGAATCCTAGTAGATATATCGGCTAAACTGAGAGTGAGCCTGGTAGGTTGAAATGGATTAGCCCGAGGGCAACTGCAACTGAGTAAGGCATAAGGTTTACACTAGAGCCAAAATCACAGAGGGGTCTTTGGAAACTCTCATTATGAATGGTGCAGTTTGGAACGAAATACCAGGACCTGGAAGTTTAACTGGTGCTGCCCTTTGAATGATTGCACTCACTTCTTCGAATACCATCATGACGCTATGCTATGTGTTTTGGAATCATCGAGACATCTTGTCTTTCACATATTGCTTCACTTCAGGTGAAATATTCATGGCATCGCTTAACGACATTTCGATGATCAGCTTGTCGAACGTTTTCTTGCATAGTGCTCTATCTAACTTTTTGTTTGCTTTCTCATTATTACTGGGAACAGGGGTTCTTGCTTGGTAGCCATAGTCTTAACCGGTTCAGTTGGCTTCGGGTCAGGGATTGGGCGTCGATCGATTATGGGGTCAGAACATCAATCGATGGTATCTCGAGTGCCTAATTCCGCTTCTTTTTCTTTCAAGTTAGTGAGAAATTGATCTAGCTCATCAGCTAGGTCTAAATATTCAGTTTCGAGAAGAATCATGGGATCACGCTCGTTGATGTTGAGCAGAATGGGTTGCCATTTCCCTTTTCCATCTTGCACGATTCAGGAAAACTCATCAATGGTTATGTTTTCTTTCGCGCTAGAAATGAATAGTTTTCTGCTTCGTAAAGTCACGACATTGACTTGACTCCTAGGGTTGATTTCTGGCATACCATGCAAAAATCCATCTTCTCTTTTAATAGAGAGGGCGTTATTTGCAACTTGGTTGTCGATCCTCTTAACTAGTTCACTCAGGGTTTCTAATTTCTCCATAATCTCCGAGTATATTAAGTCTAATTTATCATTGAGGTCGGCGGCTCCTCTACGGTTCCCTGTGAAGACTTGATTCATCCTTGACTTTCTCTCCCTCTATCGCAACTTCATATCTGCATCGTAGCCTCTAGTGAAACTACCATATTCAGGTCAGAATTGCTGAAATGGGAAGCTGGCTTTGTCCATAGACTCTAGTTGCTTTCTCGTTCAGGCGAATAGTCATCGTCCATGTTACTTGATCGAGAATGATTACGTCCTACCATGAGGGTTTCAACCGATGCTAAGGTTGATTTTACCTCCAATATCTGATCGTTACTCGAGTTCTCCGCCTTCTTCCTCCTTTCAAGATCGGTCTTCTCGGCACTAGTGCTAGATGCTATATTTTCAATGAACTTTGTTGCTTCTTTAGGGCTCGTGGTTTTGAAATTCCCTTCACTTGCAGTTTCCTAAGCCGCTTGGTATGTCCAATCGAAGCCTCTGAAGAAAATATTCAGTAGCTGGATTTAAGAAAAACCATGATGTGGACAGTCTCACTGGTGAGCTCTGAATCTTGCTCACGAAGCCTTAAAAGCCTCAGCCGAACCTTGAGAGAATGAATAGATTCTATTTCTCAGCTCTTTAGATCTCGTGCTATCAAGGAATTCAATTAGAAATGCAGTCTTGATATCATTCCAGGAAGTGAGAGATCTTGGTGATAGGCTTTTCAGCCAATAAAACGCATCTTCAGAAAGAGAATGTTGGAACAACTTGCAGAAAAGGTAGTCTTCGGAGACACCATGCACCTTGATGCTAGACACAAAATCCTCGAGTGTTTCGAGATGGTTGATATACCATGTATTTTACCTATTTTACCTATGATATATAGAGTATATTTAGAGTCTTTTATATGAATTTGGTGTTGTTTTATAGTATTTACAGGTCTAGGTACTTATTGGAATCAATTGGAGGTTTTCGACTATTTTGGAGCATTCAAGATTGCTCAGAAGAAACTCGGAGTCGGATCCAGATTAATGAATAGACCATTGATCGACGTCACACACTAGGCATCGATCGATGGTAAAGTCGACATCAAGATTGTTGAAGGCTTGAGAAATTACAAGTTTTACCCATAAGTTTCATTAATTGCAAGACAAGTCCCTGGCCGAAATTTAGACTATTTATTAGGGTTTTCAATCTTTGTTTTAAAGAGAGCATAGAAGACCTAAGAGAGGGTGGTTTTCTAGAGTTGGAACACATTGCTACATATATTTAAGATAAAGATCTGATCATCATTACAATGAAGATCTTAAACTCCTTATCTTTTTACTTAGTTTATCTATGCAATTTATTCAAAATTAATTCATGTTCTTTATTGCTATGTCGGAGTAGTTATCTATTAGATTTAGAGTTACTTTATGGTAGTAATATATTGTTGATTTTATAGATTTTTTAGGGTAATCTTCTTGGTTCTTTGTTTAAGTTTCTCTTAATTCTAAGTTGAACTTGATGACCTCAATCTTAGAAATTAGGGTTCTATAGCGCAAGTGAGAGCCTGTTTGTAACCTGGAATCTATCTTGAATAATCTAAATAACTAGTAACAAATAAGAGTTGAATTAAAAGTTTAGAGAACCCATCAAACCACGAAACCAGTACTGTTTAGAAAAGCATTGATCGATGCCATCTCATTGTCATCGATCGGCGTTCAACCGAGATGCGTGAGAGGGATCTCCTATACCTTGAGGTTTGAGTTAAGAACGACGCTTAATAAAACCATATCAATCTATTAGTCTGCATTATCTAAACCTACCTGAGAATTTCCCCTAAGTATAATCTCTTAATTTAATCCTCACAAACTGAATCAACCTTGGAATCACTTTTATTGTTATTGTTATAATTCATCTAGCTTTAATTCGAAAACAATAAGTCTATTGTGAAATACTAGAGTCTCTGTGGATTCGATCCCTAAGTACTACACTGAACCTCTTATTTGAGAGAGTAAAGTGGGATATAGGGTTTATTTGAAAGTGAAATAAAAATAAACCCACATTAGATTTGGCGTCGTTGCCAGGGACTCGTTCTTATTGCCATTAGATTTCGTTTAGAATATTGTCTAGATTTTAGCTTTACTGTTTGCTAAATTAATTTTTCCCTAAACCTTATGACACATGCATATAAAGGAGATAATATGGATTCAGTACAACAACCATCAATCGATAGAGTTTGTCTGGAATCGACGTTAGTTTACTGCTGTCATGCAACACTCTTCCATTGCCATCAATCGATACCGATCAGCCGGAAGCAGGTAAGTAAGCCTTTACTGATTCTGATAATAAGAAAGTAGTCTTTATAGAACCAAGAATAATAAAAGCAACGAAGCATGTCAACTAGTTAATTATCATGGAATTGCAATCCCCAATCAAATCACTAGATCTCCAAAGAATGAGGTAAAGCATGAATTGCCAATGCTCGAATACCTAAACCCCAGAAGGACCTATTCCAATAGGTCCGCCATTCGATTATCCGATAACCATGCTGGAAGCTCTGAGCTTGATATCGACTTCTTAATTATGGCACACATAAATTATTTCAATGGTTTTCCCACTAAACACCGAACGATCACATCGAGATGCTAGAAGACATGGTGAATGAAGATTTCAATCGCTTCAAACTTTTTCCTTTCTCCCTAGAAGGTGACGCCAGAAGGTGGCCAAACCAGCTACCACCAGGATTTCTGACTTGTTGGGAAGACATTAGCCTTCATCAACCGCTTCTTTGACGAGGAGAGATATTGGGAAGCAAGAAGGGAAATATACACTTTCGTTCAAGGTAGTCGCAAATCTTTTAAAAACTCCTGGACAAGGTTCTAGAGCTACCAACTTTCGTGCCGACACCATGGACTCTTAGTGCCCCAACACATCAACACTTTCTATAGGACAAAACCTAGACTATCAAACTAGCCTTGATACAGCCAGTGAGGGGAACTTCGGCACCCGAAGCCCTACAAGCGCTAAAAGACTGATAGAAAACATAGCTTTAGGTAGAGCTTTTGAAAAGAGAGACACCAAAAGGAAGGAACCACCATTGTTCACAGAGGCGAAACACTCGATCCGCGTTAGAAAAGCTCTGGCATCAGTTGCAGCCCTTCTGGACGAAAATTATTTATCTCAACATTATGGTGAGGACGATGCCGCCCCTTCCAATTTCTAAAAACGAGTTGAGTTCTCTGATGTGATGAACCTGGACGATCAGCGATTTAAGGAAAGCGCTTGTAATTTCACAAGCAACTACGACACCACTGTGAACAGATACGAAAGATGTTCAAAGTCAAAATGAACCAAGTATTCACTGGAAACCGTAGAATAGCTGCCGACCTCAATGAGAATTTAGACCTGATATACTCAGAGATGACAGAAAAAATTAACACTCTGAGCAAACACATTAAGAGAATCGACAACCAAGTTGCGAGCAACGCTATGTCCATCAAGAGAGAGGATGGATTCTTACCTGGCAAAATAGATGCTAACCCTAGGAGCCAATGCAATGTCATAGCTTTACGAAGAGGTCAACAACTCACCCCTGGTGTTAAAGAAAGCATCACCATCGATGAATTCGAGAAAATTGCAACGGATGAAAAAGAAAAATCGCCCCCCATCCCGCTCAAAATTTACGAGAAAGATCCTGAAATCCTTCATGAAACTGAAGCGTTAGGCCAAAATGACGACCTTGAGGAATCAATTATCGAGCTTAAGGTAAAGAACATGGACGTGGGATACATCGATTGACACCCCGTATCGTATATCGATCAACACCCTTTAACAAAAATCGATCGACGCTCTGTTCTAGAATCAACCGAAATGGTTAAGACAAAGACCTACCAAGCAAAAGCCCCCTTTCATTCAAAAAACGCTAAGAAGAAGAAGAAACAGCTAGAAAAATCAATATGCAAGAAAGGTTTACTTGAAGACGTACCCGTGCGTATTCATAAATGTGATATACCTGCAGATTTCATAATGCTTAAATATTAGCGAGAACCTCGAAATCCGATTATCTTAGGAAGACCTTTCCTGGCCACTGCCGGGGCGATCATTGATGTCAGATAAGGACGTTTATGCCTCAACATAGGGAAGATACCAAAGGTCTTTTACATGGAAAAGATAATAAAAACAACCTATGATCGACGGTCAAACCTACCATATTGATTACCTTTCCGACCTTGCAGAAGAGTCATTCATAGACATGTGCATGAACAAACCTCTAGAGAAAGCGAGCACATCTTCTGATGGCGACATCTCTACATTAGAAATATTGCATTGGAGAGTATACAAGGTTAATGGACCCCAAAAAATAAATTTTAATACTGACGAAATCGATCAATCGACCTCTGTCGATCGACGCCCCAATATCACTATCGATCGACAGCGTACTGTGACCGACAACTGGAGCAAGGAAAAAGCACCCAAAATCGAGCTCAAACAACTTCCAGCCGGTTTTAAATATGTTTTCCTTTATGAAAATTCATATCCTGTCATTATAAATGCAAACTTGAGTAGCAGAGAACAAGCACTATTGTTGAATAAACTTCGGAAGCACCGCAAGGCTCTCGGATATTTGTTAGATGAAATCCCAGGAATTTCTCCCGCTTTATGCATGCATAGGATACACCTTGATGACGAATCAAAATATTCCATCGAGCTTCATATGAGATTGAACCCAAATCTGAATGAAGTAGTTAAAAAGGAAATCATGAAACTTCTAGAAGCAGGCGTTATCTGTCCGATCTCAGACAACAACTGGGTCAGCCCAGTTCAGGTTGTCCCAAAGAAAGGAGGAATTACCGTGGTAAAGAATGACAAGGATGAATTGATCCCTACTAGAACTGTTACCGGATACATAATGAGTATCGATTGCAGGAAACTAAATGCTGCGACACGAAAGGATTATTTCCCTTGACTCTTTATCGATCAGATGTTAGAAAGGCTCGCAAGCCTAGAATATTATTGTTTTCTAGACCGGTATTCCAGATTCTTCCATATCCCCATACATCCGGCAACCAAGAAAAGAGCACCTTTACTTGTCTCTATGGAACATTCGCATATCGCAGGATGCCATTCAGAATCTGTAACGCCCATGCGACTTTCCAGAGATGCATGATGTCAATGTTCACTGATATGATCGAGGAATTTTTGGAGGTTTCATGGATGACTTCTCGGTTTATGGTCCAAATTTCAAATCATGTCCCGATAACCTATTTACGATATTAGCTAGATACGAATTGATGTGGGGTTTTATTTCACTTTCAAATTAACCCTATATTCCCACTTTACTCTCTCAAATAAGAGGTTCAGTGTAGTACTTATGGATCGAATCCACATAGACTCTAAGATTGCACAATATATTTATTGTTTTGAATTAAGGCTAGATGAATTATAACAATAAAAATAAAAGCGATCTTTAAGATTTATTTGGTTTGTGAAGATTAATTTAGTACATTAGACTTAGGGGAAATTCTCAGGTAGATTTTAATATTGCAGATTAATAGATTGCTAGGGTTTTATTAAGTATCGTTCTAAATTTAAACCTTAAAGTTTAGGAGATCACTCTCGCGCATCTCGGATGAGCGTCGATCGATAGCAATACGATGGCGTTGATCGATGCTCATTCTAAACAGTAATAATTTCGTGGTTTAATAGATTTTCTAAACTTCTAATTCAACTCTAGTTTGTTACTAGTTATTTAGATTGTTTAAGATAGATTCCACATTATAACAAGGCTCTCGCTTGCGCTATAAAACCGTATTTTCTAAGATTAAAGTGATCAAATTCAACTTAGCAGTAAGTGCAACTTAAACAAAGAACCAAGAATAATACCCTACCATTTCTATAAAATTATCAATACATTACTACCATTGGATAACCATAAATCTAATAAAGAACTTTTCAGACATAGCAATAAAGAACATCATTAAATTATGAATAAATTGCATAGAATAGAATCAGTAAAAAGATAAAAAGTTCAAGATCTTCTGTGTATTGATGATAAGATCTTTCTCTCCAATAGATGTAACAATGTGTTCAAACTCTAAACTCGCGTGTAACTTAGCGGCTGCCTAGTTTCTGAATAATAAGTTTAGGGCTTAACAAAGATAGAAAACCCTATTAAATAGTCTATATTCATCGTCTGGGTAAAACTTGTAGTTTCACAATTTTTCTGGGTAAAACTTGTAGTTTCACAATTTTTCTGCCGACTTCATCGTCGATCGACGCACGGTGTATAACGTCGATCGATGGTTCATTCATAATCTGGATCCAACTCCTAATTGCTTTAAAATATTCCAAATGGTCCAGTTTCTTCCAATAAGTACATAGACCTGTAAATGTCCTAAAACAATACCAAATGCATATAAAAGACTCTAAATATACTATATATATCATAGGTGAAATAGGTAAAATTCATAGTATATCAACTCCCCCAATCGTAACCTTTTGTGTGAGAAGTTTTGAAAAACGACGACTCACATACTGTCTAAGTATAACTGTCACCTTACTTTCTTGCAGCCACATCCTATCAAGTCAATCATAGAGAAACTTTATCTACCCTATCCTAGTATAGCAACCAAATCAATTCTACCAACAACTAAGCAAATACTAGTTTAACTCTCCCCTCTACTGATTTCATTTCTTTGCATAAATTAAAAGTGTAGAATTTACCTTGGGAGTATGGATCAAAGGATATATGGAATCTTACCTTTGCAAGTATTTGAACACACATGTAGTCTTCTCTGATTCCTTTCCTCTCTCTCTTCTCACTTCTTCTCAATCAATGTATTCCTTCTTTTGAGGGTATCATTTTATTTTTCTATTTGACCGAGATATTTGGAGAAACTTCCATGAATCAAGCCCTAATGGTTTTTTTCCACCAGATCTTGTTCACTTCTTTTTGACCTTTATCTATTTCTAGGATCATATGAATCAAGTTTTAATGGTTGTAGCCACCAAATCCTGTTTGACTCCTTTTTAAAATCTGAAGGGGAGAGAGAGGGAAATCAGAAGCACACATACTTTTACCTTCCACAATTGCGAAAGGAATCCGATCCAATGTATACCAAATCCCAAAGCAAGCAAAAATTTCAGGATTAGTGTTGGAAATCAGCTTCGGTTCCTTCAAACTTTCTAAGCAAGTGTGATATAGTGGCAGGATGATCCACTTTGGTATCTCTAGTAATCTCTGCAACAACCTTCTAAAAATGGTGCTAAAGTGTGGTTAGTAAATAGTAAATTTCTTATCATAGTCCTCTTCTTGACTCTATAAAATGTTTTTTGAAAAAAAAAACTTATACAGATATAGTAAATAAAACTCAAAACAAATAAAATAGCATCAGCGATACATTGTGCCCAGTGTAATCCGCCTCGGATTGGTTATGAGAAAATAAATCATAAGTAAACAATGTTAGAGATAGTCGAATATACCAACACTGTTAGGTGTATCGTTCGATGGCTGTAGGTGAGCATCGACCAATGGTCAACCATCATCAATGATCGATGGTGAACGTATGGTGTCGATCGATGGTTTATTTGAACTATCGGGAAACCTTCATATATAGAATAGATATTGAATTAGAAATAATATAAATAAAGTTAAAAGCTCTTTACGCTATGTTAGAGCGCCATCGATTGATGGTAACAAGGAGGTGCCGATCAATGGTAAGCTATCAGACTGAATCGTGTGTGTCTACTCTCCATTCTGATCTTCTCTCTAGGTTACCTTTGTTAGACACTCAAACACATGGTGAAAATAAGATCAAACATTAATAAATAAATAAGTAGTCAAAAGTAGAAATGCAAAAAAAAAACAAAAAAAAACATAAGTATAAGTTTGAAAGGGAGATGAATTAAAAGAGAAAGGAGTATCAAAAAGACTACTCCTCATCCGACGTATCCTGGTCTTGCTGATGCTTCTGTGGTGCTGGAGGTGATCTGGCTCGTGTCCTGGGACAGCCGAAGCACTAGCATCGTTACATGGTCTCTACCCTGGCCCATATCACTCGAAGCGCGTCCACCACGACTCTTTGGAAAGCACCATGGTCTTGTATGGGAAGCTCTGGAATCACAACGAAGGCTGGAAGAGGTGGAGGCGGCTGTGCTGGCTCGTCTGCTCCTGCTGCTGCGACCGGGTGTGTTGGGCGGAGACCTCCTCTCCGTCGTACTCTGAGGGGTGAGGTTTTGATGTGGCTCTCAGCTGGGTGGAATGCTAGGCGCTGTAGATCGTCATAAAAGTATGTAACCTCCCGCAGTGGTAGTGGTAACATCCCCGGTCTCTTGTCCTCCACAAAGGACCAGAAGCGTCCCTCATTCATCCACTAGGCCCTCGTCAGGTGACCTCATCCATGAAGCGCAATCCTCTCTCCACCGAATCTCCTTCGGGGCTGATGCCAAGAAAGCTGAAGATGGGTGTCAGGAGGCTCCCTATCGTCTCCCTCTTCGCGCCAGAACCGTGGAAGAGTTTGTCCTTCAGGGATGCCAGATGCTCCGCAAATATAGCTCCCATGTTCACCTGCTGATTGGTCTCTGGTGGAACGAAAAGCTTGTCATCGAGCCCAACTAATTCCCTGACGGAATAGTATAGTAGTGTCAGCTCCTGAACCCAAACCTTGTTGTGTTCCATCTTGCACAACAGGGTGTTGTCAAGGACCTTCAGGAAATAGCGCATGGTGGGGTGACAGACATCCGTCTGAGTGGCTGAGCCGGAGTCAAAGTGGACTGCCCCGATGACGCCCCAGAAAGTAGGCAGACCCGGAAAAGGAGCAACCACACAAGTGCTGGTACCAATGTCGAAACCGTAGATCTTGCACAGCTGTGGGATGGGAATCCTGTAACAGATGTCTCTGATAAAGAAGGTCAGTGTAGCCTCATGTGCCACCTTCGCCCTGGGGCTCTTGTATAGCACGTAAGCTGTGGAGATGCATTGCCACACCAGGTCGGGGTAGAGAGGATATGGCTTAGTAGCCATGGTGCCTAATCCGAGCTCCTGCACCATCTGTCTGAAGTCAGTGTAGAGCCCCAGTTTCTTCAAGGTTTGCTTGTCAGCAAACTTAGTTGGCTCGATGGTGACGACCTGCCAGGCGTTGTAGTAAAGACTGTCTAAATCGTCCTACTCCTCGCTCAAGGGACGGTGTGTGCATTCCCTCGATGCCACAACTCTTTGAGGGTGGGGGTAGTCCTCGAAAGTCACAAGTAAAGCCTCCTCTTCCTTGGGCCAAAGGTCTCGGCATTGAGGACCCCGTGGTGGAGCGTTGGGACCACCAACCTTGTAATGCGCCTTTGTTATCCTCTCGTCCACCTGCATATAATGAAACAAAGCACAAATCAAAATCAATGTTGAAGTGAAACTAGAAGCTGTTAATCGAGGGTATCGCATGGTCATTTAACGACATGACCTAATGGATGTCGATCGATGTTGACTCATGGGCATCGATCGATGCTGTGTCCCGGATCAGTGTTCACAAGATCGAAAATAATCAACTCAAATCGTGAAAATCATGTGTGAAAATGATGGATAGTCCCTAATATAGTACTCCAGCACCCTAATTCGTTCTACATTCCGAGTAAAACCACCAATATTTTGATTTTTCTTCAAACCATAAAAAGTTCCCTAAACTAAGTGATTTGGAGAACATACCTTGAAGATTGATTGATTTAAAGAGTTGAACAGGTAGAGAGTGTAGAAATCGTGTGGTTTAGGCTCAAAATGAGCAAAATCGGCCAACAATTCATAGAGAAATTGGGTGTAGAACTCGTGTGTGTCTTTGGCGGTTTGGAGAAAAGTGTTTTATTGTTGGGGGTCGTCCCGATTTAACCTACCCGACGCACGACCGTCGATCGATGGAAAAATAGGGGCATCGATCAATGGTCTGGTCGAAGACTCCTTATTTAGTTTAGATTTTTGTAATTACATAAATAATAGATAATTATTAAATATTTGTTAATAATTAAAGTATTACTGCTAATATATAAATTTATCTTTTGGGTTTTGTATTTTTATCATTATTTGTAATATATATATATATAAATATATAAATTATTACTATATTAGTAATTTACTGGGCTGCCTCCCACTCATCGGTTGTTTAAAGTCAATAGCTTGACGAAAAATGGGCTCATCATTCGGGATTAGGCATCTCTAGACGTGTGGTCTGAGTATGCGGAATTTCAGCTCTAGTCCAATATTGTTTTTACTCGCCGCCCATTCACCATGAAATCTTCTCCTTTAGGATTAAACAGGACAATTGTCCCATGAGGCGTAACTTCTTTCATGGTGAACGGTCCGGACCAACGAGAACGTAATTTTCCAGGAAATAGGGTTAGCCAAGAGTTGTACAGGAGTACTTGATCGTTTGGTTCGAAATGACGTGAAATAATTTTCTTGTCCTGATAGGCTTTTGTTCTCTCCTTGTACAATTTCCAGTTCTCGTAAGTGTGATATCGGATTTCAACAAGTTCATTTAGCTGAACAAATATCTTTTCTGCTGCGGATTTAGTATTGAAGTTTATCTTTTTTATGGCCCATTCGGCTTTATGCACTAGCTCTACAGGGATATGGCAAGATTTTCCATAGATTAAGTGGAATGGGGTAGTTCCTAATGGAGTTTTAAATGCTGTTCGGTATGCCCAAAATGCATCATCTAACTTCAAAGACCAATCTTTACTGGTTGATCCTACCATCTTTTCTAGGATTTCTTTGATCTGGGGTTGAATACTTCTACTTGTCTGCTGGTCTGAGTATGATAGGGTGTAGCTACTCGATGGTGAACTCCAAGTTTCCTAAGCAGTTTTTCGAAAACTTTGTTAATGAAGGGGGTACCTCCATCGCTTATTACGATTCGCGGAACTCCAAATCTGGAAAATATAATTCTCTTAAAGAGATTAACGACTACGGCAGCATCGTTTTTCGGAGTTTCTATCACTTCCACCCATTAAGATACATAGTATACAACGACTAGTATGTATTTGTTTCCGTGTGAAGAAGGAAGAGGGCCCATGAAATTGATGCCCCAGCAATCGAACACTTCAACTTCAAGTATGAAATTTTGTTCCATCTCGTTTCTCTTGATTATTTTTTTCTCTTGTTTGGCAGGGGTCGCATTTCACTATGTAGGCTTGAGTATCTGGAAACATAGTGGGCCACCAAAAGACTGCTTGCAGGAATTTTGACACTGTCTTAAAACTAGCGAAATGTCTGGCGTAATCGTATCCGTGACAATGATATAGAATTTTTGGGGTTTCGCTTTCGGCAACAAATCGTCTATATGTGTCGTCAGAGAAGTGTTTATAAAGATAAGGTTCATCCCAGTGATATCTACGGATTTCTCTTGAAATTTTCTTTTTATGATATCCTTTGAAGAGTTTGGGTTCTACTTCGTCTGCAAGATAGTTTACTATATCTGCTTACCAAGGTCTATCGGTGGTTTTCAGTGCACACACCCCCCAACTTAAACTTCTGCCTCCAGGAGAATCACTATTTGGAGTTGAAAGATTACAACTGACGTTGATATCGATTGGGATGATTATTTCACTGTCCTTCTCGAAGGCATCGTCGGTCGACGGTGTATGAGTAACATCGATCTATGTTCTACAGATGTAGTCATTCGATGGGCTTAGCATAGTTTCGATCGATTCGATTTCATTAGACGAACTAACTTTGCCGACGAAAGTCTATTCTGCTAAGTAGACATTTTCTGTGGGTAAGAAATCATCTATAGGGATGTCGTCATCTACTCTTCTCGTGACAAGTTATCTGCGACTCCGTTTTCTACTGCTTTCTTGTCTTTTACTTCTATATCAAATTCTTGGAGAAGTAGAATCCACCTAAAAGCCTCGGCTAAACCTGTAAGTTCCAATTTCTGCTCGTTAATTGTGACCGTCGATCGACACAGTAAAGTACCTATCTATCAATCCGTTTCTTACTCCGTCGATCGAGAGTGATCAAGTGTCGGTCGATGCTCTATGCAGATTGTCTTCCTCAGATCCTTTTTATATCTGAAATAAATAAATATGAAAACTAATAATAAATGAAGAATAAATAACTAATTAAAACTTACAAAACAGTGGGTTGCCTTCCACTCAGCGCTTGGTTATAGTCTTAAGCTCGACGTTGTGAATGCTCTGACTAGAAAGGAGTTGATCGACACTTGGAAAACAAGTGTCTACATCTTCTTTTCTCTTCTGAAACCATGTACAACATGAAGTTTCTGACTCCCTCATCTCCTCTTGTTTTCTCGTTTTTTATGATCTCCTTAGTAACCTCCAGTGAATGAATTCTTCTTTGTAGATTATCAATACTGCGCTGGAGCATTCTAAGTCTGGGAGATGTAGTGTTTAATATCTCCTCTAGTTTCTGAGAAATATCTTCCTTCAAAAGGCTCTGAGAAAAGGCAATTCCTATCTTCTAAGTGGTGTTCTGCTGCGGACTTCTGTCTGTCCAACTCAGTATCGATCGATGGCAAGATGTTGAAGTCGATCGATGTCACTCTATCCGGTCTACACGCATGCTGTCCCTGAACAGTATCCATTTCTTGCTTCATCTCATCCATGCGTGTAGTCAAATTGGTGAGGCATTTATCTATTGGATAGTAGACATCATCAAGCCTCATGTAGAAATCATCCATTGACATCTCTTGATATTTGTAGATCTCATGCACAATATCATCAATCTCTGTTTTGCTGTTTGTCTCTTGCTTCTGCTCCTCGTTTTCGATCGATGCTGTTACCTTCACGTCGATCAATGGCTGTTGCGGATGTCCAAATAAATATCCTTATCGTTCAGCCATGATAAGGGCGTCTGCTACATCTTTCTTCGGTAGAGATAGAATTCTCACATAAAGAACTCGTACACGTCCTTCTACATCTCTGGAAATTACAAACTCATCGGGTCCGAGATAACTAGCTTTTGTCTCTTCTGGTCCAAGTGAAGGGTCTGGTTTACTTTTGATGTCGTTTGATGGCCAAGATAGGCCAATTGTTGATGCTGGATTGCCTAATCTCGCGTTCATTACCCACCATGCTTCATCCTCATCATAATCTGATTCATATTCTTCGTATGCTTCAACGTAAACCTTGGCATGCCCAATTTGTGTATCGATGGTCTATGGTGCCCAAAAAGGTTTCCAGCTCCATTTGCCATTGCAAGTATATCTTCTACATCCTCCTTCGTGAAGTTTAGAATTCTGCCATCAATAGCTCTTGCGTGACCTCTGGATCACTCATAATACGAACTCATATGGTTCTAGATAACCAGCTTCTATGTCACGTTCTTCTGCTGAATCACGTTTGGCTTCTGCTTCGTGCTCAGTATCGATCGATGGCGTATGGTTGCCGTCGATCGATGTCGATTTCCCCGGTTCATGGGAAACATGAAAAACTCCAGCCTCTTCCATAGCAAGCCCTTGGTACTCGAACATCTCTTCTTCTCTATAATTTTCATCGTATTCGAGGTGGGCTGGGTTGTAATCGTAATCAGCATGGTGGGTTTGGATCGGTTCTGAGGTATGGGTGTCGATCGATGTTGAAAGTGGGTGTCGATCGATTGTTAGTTTGCAGGACATTCAATCGATGATGAGGGGTGGGTGTCGATCGATGCTTCATCTACCGATTACTCATTGCACTCGTAATCGCAGAAACATGTGGCTACAAGCTCTGCATCATTACACAATTTCTTGAGGGAAGGTTTATTCTTATAAATTTCATAATAAATATTATGATCAATCAAGGAAAGGCACAACCTGTTTGTCTTCATGTCACAGATATTTCCTATGGTGGCCATCAAAGCTCTTCCCAGTAACAAGGAAGAGTTCCAATTGATCTGGATGTCCATCACATGGAAATCTATCGGGACTAAGACGTCTTGAATTCGCAATGGGACATCTCTGCATATACCTCCTGAGTCTACTCTAGAGCAATCCACAAAGATGAAAGAATCATTGGAAGTTTCTATTATGAGGTTTAACTTCTCTGATATAGCTTTGGGTATGATGCTCACTGACGATTCGGTGTCGTATAGGGCATTGGGAAATTCATGGATTTTGATCAGACATGGCACCACAAACATCCCAGGATCACTTTTCTTCTTTAGAATGATTCTTGGCTCTCCCCTAATATGATCCTTGGTAGCTTTATTGACTATCATAGTCCTAATGAATCCCTCTTCTGCTCTGGAGTTGTCGTATTCGTGACCTTTGGTCGATCAACTCGTTTTGTCACTGGGTACCATCGATCGATTGAACGGCCTCTGCGTCGAACGACGCGTGAAGCTGTTCTTGATTCTGTCGAGTTAACAGGAACTGCCGATCGATTCGTAGTAACTTGTATCGATCGATGCTTGTTTGGGCTGATTAACGAACTCGGATTTCCTTCCTTTTGTGGCTTCTCTTTCTTGACTTCTACCCAAAAATCATCATCAATCACACCATTGACGTGATACTTTTGCCCATTCTCTTCCTCGTCTTTGACCATAACTTCGGATCTCGTAAGTGTTTTACTCTTATGCGTCATCAGATATTCCAACTTTTTTACACGGATGTTGATATCTTCGATTTTTGTATTTAGGTGTAGGTAGAGGAAATCTAACTTGTCATTGAAATCCACAATCATCTTCTGTTGTTCCCTCAGTATCTTTTAAAACATAAATTCGATTCATGGTATTCTGGTTGGTTTTGAAATTTCTGTACTTCTAGTAGCCTGGGTATTAGCTTCTGCTTCTGCTTCTGTATCAGGGATTAAAGTCCCCTGATTGTCTATCCTTTGACCTGCTGCATTACGCAGATGACCGTTGAGGTCATGCAAGTCTCCATTCTCATTATGAATCACAATTATAGGCACAACCATCTGAACTAGTCCGCTGTCGTCGATCGATGCGGATGAGGTGCTGTCGATCGATGCTATATGATCAATATCAGTCGATGGTAGAGTTCTGATGCTGGTCGATGCTAGAGTGCTGATGCCAGTCAAAGCTATCCGTAAAGAAGTCTCGGTCGGCGCTGGATGTATGCCGTCGATCGATGCTTGTTGTCTTTCTTTGCGAATCATACGTTCGAGTTGCTATGGGTCAAAGAACAGTAAGTCTTGTCCTTTGTTGCTCCTGGTACTCTTTTGCATGCACCTGAAAATAATTAAAAAATAAAATCAGTAACATTGAAAGTAACAAACCTAGACTAAGTCCTTGAAAATAAATCTAATGGTGATCAATGTTCCCCGACAATGGCGCCAAATTTGACGTGGGTGTGTGTTTTATGTTCTAATAGGGTATAAATATCCTACACAAACAACTGTCAAATTAACCCTTAATCCTAACACACAAAATAATACTCTTCTCAAGAGAGATCAGGTGTAGTACTTAGGGATCGAATCCACAGAGAACAATGACACACAATAGATTTCTTATTTCAAAAGACTAAGCTATGTAACTATATATATATATTGGTAGCAAGTAATCAGGTGAATGAAATATTCCTTATTAGTAGGTATAAAGGCAATATGGAAATATGCTAATAATCTAAATATGAAAATATGCTAATAATGCAAATATAAAAATGTTCTTAATAATGAAAACATGGAAATATGCTTAATAATGCAAATATGGAAATATGCTTATAATGCAAATATGGAAATATGCTAACAATTTAACTAGATGCAAATGTAAATACGCTAGATCTAGGGTTTCTGGCAAGTGGATTATAGTAGATAGAAGTTAAGGTATTTAATCATGGAACTCGATATCTAATGTAAAAGACACCAGCTCTCGCTTGTGAGTCTAATTTATTGACCAAGTCCAATGTCTCGGTTCTCGCTTGTTGACACGGAATGACCATATCGATGGCGATGATTTTAATATTATTATAATTATATAAAATATAAATATTATTAATTTATTATCTAATCACTGCTGCATTTAATAGTTAACCAGTCATAAATATCCCGCAAACGCAACAATTTTTAACCGTTTTACCAGTCGTTCAAATCTCTTAATAACTCATAAATCCGCAACCGCCCGTATCCACAAACGCCCGTAATTGGAAACGCAACCGCTGGGGTTACACCAGTCAGCCCCTAAGTAGGTACCTCCATCGCTTATTACGATTCGCGAAACTCCAAATCTTGGAAAGATAATACTCTTAAAGAGATTAACAACTATGACAGCATCGTTTTTCGGAGTTGCTATCGCTTCCACCCATTTAGATACATAGTATATAGCGACCAATATGTATTTGTTTCCATGTGAAGAAGGAAAAGGGCCCATGAATTCGATGCCCCAGCAATCAAACACTTCAAATTCAAGTATGAAATTTTTTTCCATCTCGGTTCTCTTGATTATTTTTCTCTCTTTGGTAGGGGTCGCATTTTGCTACGTAGGCTTGAGCATCTCGAAACATAGTGGGTCACCAAAAGACTGCTTGTAGGATTTTTGACTCTGTCTTAAAACTAGCGAAATGTCTGGCGTAATCGGATCCGTGACAATGTATATAATTTATGGATTTTCGCTTTGGGCAACACATCGTCTATACATGTCGTCACAGAAGTGTTTGTAAAGATAAGGTTCATCCTAGTGATATCTCCGGATTTATCTCAAAGATTTCCTTTTATGATATTCTTTGAAGAGTTTGGGTTCTACTTCGGCCGCAAGATAGTTTACTATATCTGCGTACCAAGGTCTATTGGTTGTGTTCAGTGCACACACCCCCGGCTTAATCTTCTGCCTCTAGGAGAATCGCTATTTGGAGTTGAAAGATTACAACTGACGTTGATATCGATTGGGATGATTATTTCACTGTCCTTCTCGAAGGCATCGTCGATCGACGGTGTATGGGTAACTTCGATCAATGTTGTACGGCTGTAGTCATTCGATGGGCTTAGCATAGTGTCGATCGATTCCATTTCATGTGACGAACTAAGTTTGCCGACGAAAGTCGATTCTGCTAAGTAGACATTTTTCTTGGGTAAGAAATCATCTATAGGGATGTCGTGATCTACTCTTATTCGTGACAAGTGATCTGCGACTCCGTTTTCTACTCATTTCTTGTCTTTTACTTCTATATCAAATTGTTGGAGAAGTAGAATCCACCGTAAAAGCCTCGGCTTAGCATCTTTTTTGTTCATTAATTATTTTTATGCGGCGTGGTCGGTGTGAACAACTACTTTTGAACTGACTAGATAGAAACAAAATTTTTTGAAGGTGAATACTACAGCTAGTAACTCTTTTTTCGTTGTCGCATAGTTGCATTGAGCATTATCGAGGGTCCTACTAGCGTAGTATATAGCATGCAACTTTTTGTCCTTTTTCTGCCCAAGCACAGCGCCTACAGAGAAGTCGCTGGCGTCACACATAATCTCAAAAGGTAAATTCCAATCCGGTGCTTGGACAATAGGGGCGGACACAAGTGCTGACTTGATTTCTTTAAAGACTTCGAGGTATTCAGGTGTAAAATCAAATTTCACTTCTTTGCACAGAAGTGCAGTAAGGGGTGTAGCAATTTTGCTAAAATATTTATGAATCATCTATAGAATCCAGCATGTCCCAGAAAACTTCTAACGTCTTTGACATTAATGGGTGGCGGCAGTCCAATCAATACATCAATCTTTGCCATGTCCACCTCAATTCGGTTGCTGAGACCTTGTGTCCCAGACAATTCTGCTGTTAACCATAAAATGGCATTTTTCCCAGTTCATCGAGCTAATACCTTACATAGGTTATCGAGATATGTCTTGAAATTCAGACCATATACCGAGAAATCGTCCATGAAAACCTCCATGAAGTCTTCGATCATATCGGTAAATATTGACATCATGCATATTTGGAAGGTCACAGGAGCGTTACAGAGTCCGAATGGATCCTGCAATATGAGAATGTTCCATAGGGACTCGTAAAGGTAATCTTTTCTTGCTCGTCCGGATGTATGGGGATCTGGAAGAATCCAGAATATCCATCAAGAAAGCAATAATATTTGTGGCTCACGAGCCTTTCTAACGTTCGATCGATAAAGGGTAAGGGAAAATGATATTTTTGTGTGGCGGCATTTAGTTTCCTATAATCGATACACATTGTGTGTCCGGTGACAGTTCTAGTAGGGATCAATTCATCTTTACCATTCTTTATTACGGTAATTCCTCCTTTCTTTGGGACAACATGAACCGGGCTGACCCAGTTGCTGCCTGAGATCGGGTAAATGACGCCTGCCTCTAGGAGTTTCATGATTTCCTTCTTAACTACTTCCTTCAGGTCAGGGTTCAATCTCCTCTGATGCTCGATGGATGATTTTGATTCATCATCAAGGTGTATCCTTTGCATAAATAAATCAGGAGAAATTTCTGGTATGTCATCTAGCGAATATCCAAGTGGTTTGTGGTGCTTTCGCAGTTTATTCAGCAATAGTGCTTGCTCTCCGCTACTCAAATCAGCATTTATGATGACATGATAGGAGTTGTCGTAAAGAAAATCATATTTAAGGCCAGTTGGAAGTGGTTTAAGTTCAATTTTAGGTGCTTTAGCTTTGCTCCAATCGTCGGTTGCAATACGCTTTTGATCAACGTGGACATCGGAATGTCGATCGACAGGCGTCGACAGATCGAGATCTTCGATGTTGATGTTACCAAAATTGCTTATGTGGCTTCAATTAACCTTGTATACTCTCTAGTGTGATCTTTTAACATAGGGATGTCGCCTTCAGAGTATTTTCTTGCTTTCTCTAGAGGTTCGTTCGATAACATATCTATGAATTATTCTTCTACTAGATCATAAAGATGATCGATATGGTAGGTTTGATTGTCGATCAAAGGTTGTTTTATTATTTTTTCCATGTCAAAACCATCGGTATCTTCCCGATGTTGAAGCATATATGTCCTCCTCTGAAATCAATGATCGCTACGGCGGTGGCCAGGAAAGGTCTTCCTAAGATAATCGGATTTTGAGGTTCCCGCTCTTATTTAAGCACTATAAAATCTACAGGTATATCGCAGTTATTAACGTGTACGGGTACGTCCTCAAGTATACCCTCCGGGGTTCTAGTGGATCTGTCAGCTAAAATGAGAGTGATCCTGGTAGGTTGAAATTGTGTTAGCCCGAGAGTGACTGCGACGGAGTAAGGCATCAGGTTTACACTAGAGCCTAAATCGCAGAGGGATTTTTGAAATCTCTCATTGCTAATAGTGCAATCTAAAACGAAACTACCGGGATCAGGAAGTTTAGCTGGAGTTTTTCCTCTAATGATTTCACTCACCTCTTCGGATACCATCATCACGCTGCATCTTTCACGTACTGCTTAATGGCGGATGAGATGTGAATGGCATCGCTTAGTGGCATCTCAATGTTTATTTTGTCAAACGCTTTCTTGCATATTGCTTTGTCTAGCTGCTTCTTCTTCTCCATAGCGTTTTTCGGAGGAAAGGGAGCGTTGGCATGGTAGATTTTTGTCCTAACCAGTTCGGTTGGTTCTGGGTCAGGGCATCAATCGATTCTACGATCCGAGCGTTTAGTGATTATAGACTCAGGGCGTAGATCAATGTCCGGTAAGAATTGTCGATCGATGTCTCCTATGTTTTTGCCTTTCCCCTTAGGTTCAACAAGTAATTCGTCAAGATCATCATTTTTTTCTATTAAATCAGGTTCAGGGAGGATATCAGGGTTCTTCTCGTACATTTCGAGCGGGATGGGATGTGATTTTTCATTTTCGTTTTTGTTCGTTGTGATTTTCTCAAATTCATCGATGGTGATACTCTCTTTAACGCTAGAGGTGAGTTGTCGACCGCTTCGTCAAGCTACGACATTGCATTGTTTCCTAGGGTTAGCGTCTGTATTACCAGGTAAAAGTCCATCCTCTCTCCTGATGAACATAGCGTTGCTCGCCACTTGGTTGCCGATTCTATTATTATGTTCGCTCAGAGTTTCAAAATTTTATGTGATTTCTGAGTATATAAGATCTAACTTCTTATTGAGGTCGCTGCTATTTTATGGTTTCCTGTGAAGACTTGGTTCATTTTGACTTTGAAATTTTTTCGTATCTGTTCACAGTGGTGTCGTAGCCGCTTTTGAAATTGCATGCGTTTTTCCTGAATCGTTGATCGTGTCGGTTCATCACATCATAGAATTCAACTCATTTTTCGAAGTTGGAAGGGGCAGCGTTTCTCTCACCATAATATCGGGGTAAGTAATTTCCATCCAGAAGGGCTGCAACTGATGCAAGAGTTTCTCTAACTCGGATCGAGTGCTCCTCCTGCATGAATAATGGTGGTTCCTTCATTTCAGTGTCTCTTTTTTCTAAATCTCGACCTAAATCTATGTTTTCTATTAGCCTTTTAGCGCTTGTAGGACTTCGGGTGCCGAAGTTCCCGTCGCTGGCTGTATCAAGGATGGTTTAGTCCTCTATAGAAAGTGTTGATGATTTGGATTTCTGAGAATCCATGATGCGGACACGAAATTTGGTAGCTCTTAAACCTAGTCCAGGAGTTTCTAAAATATTCCAACTACCCTAAACGAAAGTGGATATTTCTCTTCTTGCTTCCCAATATCTCTCCTCGTCAAAGAAGTGATTTATGAAAGCACTTCGAATATCTTCCCAACAAGTCAGGGATCCTTGTGGTAGCTGGTTCAGCCACCTCCTAGCGTCACCCACTAGGGAAAAAGGAAAAAGCTAGCAGTGATGGAAATCGTCGTTCACCATGTCTTCTAGCATCTCGATTTTTTCGTGCCATAATTAGGAAATCGATATCAAGTTCGGAGCTTCCTGCATGCTTATCGGATAATCGAATCGCAGACCTATTGGAATAAGTTCTGCTGGGGCTTAGGTATTCGAGTATTGGTAATCAAAGCTTTATCTCATTCTTTGGAGATTTAATGATTTTATTAGGAATTGCAGCTTCCTGATAATAAATTACTTGGCTTGCTTTGTTGCTATTATTATTAATTGCTTCTATCAAGACTACTTTCTTATTATAAGATTTAGTAGAGGCGTACTTACCTGCTTCGATGGTAATGGAAGAGTGTCGCCCGACAGCTGTGGACAAACATCGATCGATTCCAGATGATCTTCGTCGATCGATGGTTGTTGTCCAGAATCCATATTCTCTCCTTTAAGTACCTGTGTCATAAGGTTTAGGGAAAGAATAATTTAGCAAACAGTAAAGTAAAAATGTAGATAATATTCTAAACGAAATCTAATGGCAATAAGAAAGAGTCCCCGGCAACGGCGCCAAATTTGATGTGGGGTTTTATTTTACTTTCAAATTAACCCTATATTCCCACTTTACTCTCTCAAATAAGAGGTTCAGTGTAATACTTAGGGATCAAATCCACAGAGACTCTAAGATTGCACAATAGATTTATTGTTTTCAAACTAAGGCTAGATGAATTTTAACAACAACAATAAAAGCAATCTTTAAGATTGATTTGGTTTGTGAAGATTAATTTAGCACATTAGACTTAGGGGAAATTCTAAGGTATATTTTAATATGCAGATTAATAGATTGCTAGGGTTTTATTAAGTATTGTTCTGAATTTAAACCTTAGAGTTTAGGAGATCACACTCATGCATCTCAGCTGAGCATCGATAGATAGCAATACGATGGCGTCGATTGATGCTCATTCTAAACAATACTAATTTCGTAGTTTAATAGATTCTCTAAATTTCTAATTCAACTCTTGTTTGTTACTAGTTATTTAGATTGTTTAAGATATATTCCAGGTTATAACCATGCTCTCGCTTGCGCTATAAAACCCTAGTTTCTAAGATTGAAGTGATCAAATTCAACTTAGCATTAAGTGTAACTTAAACAAAAAACCAAGAAGAATGCCCTAACAGTTCTATAAAATCATGAATACATTACTACATTGAATAACCCTAAAACTAATAGAGAACTACTCAGACATAGCAATAAAGAACATCATTAAATTATGAATAAATTGCATAGAATAGAATGAGTAAAAAGATAAGGAGTTCAAGATCTTCTCTGTAATGATGATAAGATCTTTCTCTCCAATAGATGTAACAATGTGTTCTAACTCTAAACTCTGATGTAACTTAGCGGCCGCCTAGTTTCTGAATAATAATTTTAAGGCATAACAAAGATAGAAAACCCTAATAAATAGTCTAAATTCGACCAGAGATTTGTCTTGCAATTAATGAGACTTCTAGTTACAACTTGTAGTTTCTCAATCTTTATGCCGACTTTATCGTCGATCGACGCACGGTGTATAACGCCGATCGATGGTTCATTCATAAATCTAGATTTGACTCCTAATTGCTCCAAAATAGTCCAAAAGCTCCAATTGCTTCCAATAAGTACCTAGACCTGTAAATTCTCTAAAACAATACCAAATGCATATAATAGACTCTAAATATACAATATATATTATAGGTGAAATAGGTAAAATCCATATTATATCACGAAGAGAAAAATCTGGTTTTTAACTAGGAAAAATGCCATTTCATGGTTAACAGCGGAATTGTCTTTGGACACAAGGTCTCCGCATCCGGAATTGCGGTGAACAAGGTAAAGATTGATGTAATGACAACTGCCACCACCCACTAATGTCAAAGACGTTAGAAGCTTTCTAGGACATGCTGGATTCTATAGGCGATTCATAAAAGATTTTAGCAAAATCTCTATACCTCTTACTGCACTTATGTGCAAAGAGGTGAAATTCGATTTTACGCCCGAATGTATTGAAGCCTTTAAAAAAAAAGATCAGCGCTCTTATCCACCCCGATTGTCCAACCACCAGACTGAGATCTACCATTCGAAATTATGAGCGACACAAGCGATTTCGCAGTAGGTGCAGTACTTGGACAAAAGAAAGACAAAAAGTTGCACGCTATATACTACACCAGCATAACTCTTGACGATGTGCAACGTAACTATGCGACAACAGAGAAAGAGCTATTGGATGTGGTATTCGCCTTTGAGAAATATCTAGTCGGTTCGAAGGTAGTAGTTCACACCGACCACGCAGCATTGAAATACTTAATGAACAAAAAGGACGCTAAGCCGAGACTTTTACGGTGGATTCTCCTTCTCCAAGAATTTGACATAGATGTAAAAATAAGAAGGGAGTAGAAAATGGAGTCGCAGATCACTTATCACGAATAAGAGTAGACGAAGACATCCATATAGATGATTTTTTTACCCACAGAAAATGTCTACTTAGCAGGATTGACTTTCGTTGGTAGCGTAAGTTCAGAACATGAAGCGGAATTGATCGACGAGACACTAATAACATCGAACGATTATAGCCATAAAGCATCGATCGATTTTTTCCAGACTCCGTCGATCGATGATGCATTTGAGAAAAACGATGAAATATTCATTCCAATAAATATCAACTTCAGTTGTAATCCTTTGACTCCAAATGATGATTCTCCTGGGGACAGAAGTTTGAGTCGGGGATGTGTGCACTAAACACCACCTATTGACCTTGGTATGCAGATATAGTAAACTATCTTGCGGCCGAAGTAGAACGCAAACTCTTCAAAGGATATCATAAAAAGAAATTTTTGCGACAAATCCGGAGATATCACTGGGATGAACCTTATCTTTACAAACATTTTTCTGACGGCATATATAGATGATGTGTTGCTGAAAGCGAAACTCCAGAAATTTTATGTCATTGTCACGGATCCGATTACGCCGGACATTTCGCTATTTTTAAGACAGTGTCAAAAATCCTACAAGCGGGTTTTTGGTGGCCGACTATGTTTCGAGATGCTCAAGCTTACGTAGCCAAATGCGATCCTTGCAAAAGAAGAGGTAAAATCAGCAAGAGAAACGAGATGGAAGAAAATTTTATACTTGAAGTAGAAGTGTTTGATTGTTTGGGCATCGATTTCATGGGCCCTTTTCCTTCTTTGCACGGAAATAAATACATACTGGTCACTGTAGACTATGTATCTAAATGGGTGGAAGCAATAGCAACTCCGAAACATGATGATGCTTTAGTCGTTAAACTCTTAAAGAGTATTATCTTTCCCAGATTTGGAGTTCCGTGAATCATAATAAGCGATGGAGGCACCGACTTCATTAACAAAGTGTTCAAAAAACTGCTCAAGAAACATGGAGTTCACCATCGAGTAGCTACACCCTATCATCCCCAGACCAGCGGACAAGTGGAAGTATCCAACCGTCAGATCAAAGAAATCCTAGAAAAGACGAACAACGTTTAAAACACCATTAGGAACTACCCATTCCACTTATTTTATGGAAAATCCTGCCATATCCCTGTAGAAATAGCGCATAAAGCTGAATGGGCCATAAAAAAGATAAACTTTGATGCTAAATCCGCAGCAGAAAATAGATTAATTCAGCTAAGTGAGCTCGACGAAATCAGATATCGCGCCTACGAGAACTCAAAATTGTACAAGGAGAGAACGAAAGCCTATCACGACAAGAAAGTTATTTCACGGCATTTCGAACCGAACGATCAAGTACTCCTGTACAACTCTCAGTTAACTATATTTCCTGGAAAATTACGTTCTCGTTGGTCCAGACCCTTCACCATCAAAGAAGTTATGCTTTACGGGACAATTGTCCTATTTAATCCTAAAGGAGAATATTTCATGGTGAATGGGAAGCAAGTGAAACATTATTGGGCTAGAGCTGAAATTCCGCATACTCAGACAACACGTCTAGAGGTGCCTAACCCCGAATCATAAGCCCATTTTTCGTCAAGCTAACGACTTTAAACAAGCGCTGAGTGGGAGGAAACCCACTAATCAATATATATATATTACTTAATAAAAACACAAAAAAGAAGCAAATATATAAATAGGAATAATTGATTAATTAATAACAAACATTTAATAATTATCTATTATTTATGCAATTATAAATTTCTTAAGAGAATGTGGAGTCACCGACCTGACCATCGATCGATGCTCATATAGGACCATCGGTCAACGGTTGTGTGTCGATAGGTTAACTCGACACGACCCCGATTCATAAACCACTTTTCTCCACAACCGCCAAAACACAAACGAGTAGAACACACTATTTTTCTCCCAACTTTTGGCTGATTTTGCTCGTTTTTGATCCTATATCACTTGATTTTCACCCTTTATACCTGTTTAGTTCATTCAATCACTCAATCTTCAAGTAATGTTCTCCAAATCTTTTGCGGTTTAACTTGGAATTTAGGATGATTTAGGGTGATGGAGTACTAGATTAGGAGTTATCTACTATGTTTGAACATGATTTGCACGATTTGAGTTCATTATTCTCAATTTCGTATTTCGTAATCCGTGATGAACCGTCGATCGATGCTCGTGAGTCGTCGTCGATCGATGGCCATGAGGTTATGTCGATCGTTGGCCATGCGGTACCATCAATCAAAGTTTGTTCTTTTAATCTCGACATCGATTCTGATTTGTGCCTTGTTTGATTAAATTCGGATGGACGAGAGGAGAAAAAAAGCGCAGTACTACGTCGGTAGCTCCAGCGCTCCACCACGGGGTCCTCCCTACCGAAACCCTTGGCCTAAAGAAGAGGAGGCTTTACTTGTGACATTAGAGGACTATCCCAACCCTCGAAAAGCGGTGGCATCGAGAGACTGCACACATCGTCCCCTGAGCGAGGAGTGGGATGATTTTGACAGCATGTACTACAACGCTTGGCAAAGCGTTACCATCGAGCCCATCAAGTTTGCCGATAAGCGAACTCGGAAGAATTTGGGGCTCTACACTGATTTTAGACAGATGGTGCAGGAGCTTGGATTAGGAACCATGTCTACTAAGCCATATCCTCTATACCCCGACCTGGTCCGACATAGCCAAGACTCAGGTGCTCTACAAGAGCCCCAGGGTGAAGGTGGCGCATGAGGCCACCCTGACGTTTCTCATCAGAGGTATCTGGTACAGGATTCCCATCCCGCAGTTCTGTGAGATCTATGGCATCGACATTGGTACCAGCGCATGTTCAGTCGCTGCTTTCCCTGGTTTTCCTCCCTGTTGGGGACTCATCAGGACAGGCCACTTCGACTCCGTCTCAGCCACTAAGACAGACGTCCATCACCCTACTCTGAGCTATTTTCTGAAGGTCCTTGCCAACACCCTGCTGTGCAAGATGGAACCCAACAAGGTTAGGTTCAGGAGCTTACATTGATGTACTATTCCTTCAGGGAATTAGTTGGGTTGACGATGAGGTCTTTCCTCCACCGATGAGCGATTAGCATGTGAACTTGGGGGCTATATTTTCTGACAACTTGGCGACCCTGAAGGACAAGCCCTTCAAGGGTTCTGGCACGAAGAGGGAGACGGAGACGATAGGGAGCCTGTTGACACCCATGTTCAGCTTTCTTGGCATTACCTTCGAGGGAGATTCGGTGGAGAGAGAGATGCGTTTCATGAATGAGGGTCACCTGATGAGGACCCAGTGGCTGAAGGAGGGACGCTTTTGGTCCTTTGTGGATGAAGAGGGACCTCGGATGATAGAGCTTCCAGTGCGCGAGGTGACAGACATTCCACCCAGCTGAGCGTCACCTCCACACGACACCCCTCAGAGTACGACGCAGAGGAGGCCTCCGACCAGCACACTCGGTCGCAGCAGCCGCAGCGGACGAGCCGGCATAGCCACCTCCACCTCTCCCAGCCTTTCTTCAGATTCCCGAGATCCCCATACACGACCATGGTGCTTTCCAGCGAGTCGTGGTGGACGCGCGTCGAGCAATATGGGCCAGGGTATTGACGATGTCATGGTACCAGTGCTTCAGCGGTTCCAGGACCAGAGCCAGATCGCCACCAGAAGCACCACAGCAGCAGCAGCATGACATGGATACATCAGACGAGTAGTAGTCTCTTTGATACTCCTTCGTCTTTTATTTCATTTCACTTTCACACTTACACTCATTCTTATTTTTCTTGTTGCATTTAGATTTAAAACTATCTATTTATTGCTGTTTGGATGTTTCCAACGTGTGTTTGAGTGTCGACACACAGGATTCCACCTGCGTGCCTAGCATCGATCGACGCCTCCTTGTCGCTGTCGATTGATGCGATTTAACAAAGAGTTACAAGTTCTAACTTTATTTATATTACTACTCACTTCAGTATTTCTTCTATTTTTGAAGGTTTACCCAATAGTTTGAATACACCATCGATCGATTCCATACGTTCACCATCGATCAACGATGATGGTTTAACGATGATGGTTTACCACCGGTCGACGCTCACATACTACAATCGACCGATACTCCTAATATAGTTGGTATACTCGACTATCTCTAACACTTTTTCCTTATGATTTAATTTCTCCTAACCAGTCTGAGACGGATTACACTGGGGACAGTGTAATTCAAGTCTAGGGGAGGTTCACTAATGTTATCAATTTGTTTTTGAATTGTATTTCTATAATTATATAAGTCTTTTTATTAGTTTTTCAAAAAGTTATTGAGTCAAGAAGAGGACTATGATCAAGATTTATTATTGATTAACCACACTTTAGCACCATTCTTAGAAGGTTGTGTGAAGAGATTACTAGAGATACGAAAGTGGATAATTCTGCCACTATATCACACTTTCTTAGAAAGCTTGAAGGAACCAAGCCTGATTTTCAACACTAATCCTGACACTATTTGCTTACTTTGGGATTTGGTATACATTTCTTCTTCAAGTCTGGAAGGGTAAAAGTCTGTGTGCTTATGATTCCCCTTACTCTCCCCTTCAGATTAAAAAAGGAGTCGGGCAGGATTTGGTGGCTACAACCATTAAAGCTTGATTCATATGATCCTAGAAAGAGATAAAGGTCAAAAAGAAGTGAACAAGATCTGGCGAAAAAAACCATCAGGGCTTGATTCATGGAAGTTTATCCAAATATCTCAGTCAATTGGAAAAATAAAATGATACCCTCAAAAGAAGGAAGACATTGACTGAGAAGAAGTGAGAAGAGAGAGAGGAAAGGAATCAGAGAAGAGTACATGTGTGTTCAGATACTTGCAAAGGTAAGATTCCATATATCCTTTGATCCATACTCCCAAGGTAAATTCTAGACTTTTAATTTATGCAAAGAAATGAAATAAGTAGAGGGACGAGTCAGACTAGTATTCGCTAAGTTATTGGTACAATGGATTTGGTTGCTATACTAGGATGTATATAAATTTTCTCTATTATTGACTTGATAGGATGTGGCTGCAATAAAGTAATGTGTAAGTGATACTTAGACATTATGTGAGTCTTCGCTTTTTAAAACCTCTTTCGCAGGCTTGTTTGCTTGAGGACAAGCAAAAGGTTAAGTCTGGGGAGTTGATATACCATGGATTTTACCTATTTTACCTATGATATATAGAGTATATTTAGAGTATTTTATATGCATTTGGTATTGTTTTAGAGTATTTACAGGTCTAGGTTCTTATTGGAAGCAATTGGAGCTTTTGTACTATTTTGGAGCACTCAGGATTGCTCAGCAAAAACTCCGAGTCAGATCCAGATTTATGAGTAGACCATCGATCGATGTCACACACCGTGCGTCGATCGATGGTCAAGTCGACAGCAATATTGGTGAAGGCTTGAGAAATTACAAGTTTTACCCATAAGTTTCATTAATTGCAAGACAAGTCCCTGGCCAAAATATAGATTTGAGTTCAGAACGATGCTTAATAAAACCCTAGCAATCTATTAGTTTGCATTATCTAAACCTACCTGAGAATTTTCCTTAAGTCTAATCTCCTAATTTAATCCTCGTAAACCGAATCAATCTTGGAGTCGCTTTTATTGTTATTGTTATAATTCATCTAGCTTTAATTCGAAAACAATAAGCATATTGTGCAATTCTGGAGTCTTTGTGGATTCGATCCCTAAGTACTACACTGAACCTCTTATTTGAGGGAGTAAATTGGGATATAGGATTAATTTGAAAGTGAAATAAAAATAAACCCACATCAATGGTCTATGGGATTTTCATGAGGAAGACCATGAAAAGGGTGTTGGCCCACTAAGGAAAAGTATTTGGGCTTCAGCTGGAAGTCTTCTCTTTGAATCGCTTGTGGACGGATCGCGGACCTGTTGGTGTAGAACTTATCATGCCTGTTGTAGTCTCCAAGTGTTCTCCGACGCTCAGTCCCATCATTCAAGATCACAGCTATTCCAATAGGGGTTGCAGCCCCTTATCTATCGATAAATCGGCCTATGACATTTCATGCTCAACCTTCTAGATTTACTATTATTATTTAAATCAGAGTATGCAGACTTACCCTGTTCCAACTGACCGGTAACGATCGATGCTGATGGAAGAGTGTCGCCCGACGTTGATGGACGAACATCGATCAATCTTGGAAGAAATCCGTCGATTGATTCTCGTTGTCCAAAGTCCATATCCTCTCCAAAAAGTACCTTTGTCATTAGGAACAAGGAAAGAATAGGTTAGCAAACAGTAAAATTTTCTTTAAAAAAAATCTAGACTATAATCTAAACTAAGTCTAATGGCAATAAGAAAGAGTCACCTGCAACGGCGCCAAATTTGATGTGGGGTTTTATTTCTCTTTCAAATTAATCCTATTTCCCACTTTACTCTCCCAAATAATAGGTTCAGTGTAGTACTTAGAGATCGAATCCACAGAGACTATAGGATTGCACAATATACTATTTGTTATCGAATTAAAGCTAGATAGTAAGTAGTGATTCAAGGATTGATTGGTTGGTTGTAAAGACTTAATTGATTGGTTGGTTGTAAAGACTTATGGTAAAGAATAGACTTAGGGGAAATTCTCAGGTAAGCTAAATTATGTAGATTAATATATTTCTAAAAGTTTTATTAAGTACCGTTATCAAACTCGAACTTTAGGGTTTAGGAGATCACTCTCATAAATCTCAACTGAGTATCGATCGATGGCCACTATGTGGTGTCGATCGATGCTACTTCTAAACAGATACAATTTTTATTTTTGATATGTTCTCTAAATTACTAATTCAACTCTCGTTTGTTACTAGGGTTTTAGACTGTTTAAGATAAGTTTCAGGGTTATAGCCAGGCTCTCGCTTGCGCTAATAATTCCTATAATCTAGGGTTGAAGTGAACAAATTCAACTCAGCATTAAGAACAAATTAAAAAAAAGAACTAGATGATTACCCTAACAATTCTATGTGATTAACAATTCATAGTCACCATTGAAGAATCGTAAATCTAAAAGCAAACTACTCAGACATGATTATGAGAAACATAACAAATAACTGAATGAATTGCATAGAATAATAAGATAAGAGATAAATGGAGTTCAAGATCTTCTCTGTAAAGGTGTTCAGATCTATCTCTCCAATCCTAAGCTCTTCTCTTCTTACAAGTAAAACATAGCCGTCAACAATGGCTTAACAGAACATAAAATAGGTCAAAAACACGTCAAGGGCATTTTGATACTTTGTGGAGGCTTTTGGGTGTTGGTCTCGAAAAACGTTGGGCCTGTCTTCTAGAATCACCATCGATTCGACACTAAGTCTGTGCCGTCGATTGACAGTCCTTCATCTTCTCGACAGCTTCATCACGCAAGGCAGACAGACCACTCGTCAGTAAAAAATGCATAAATTCAGATCCAACCGTCATATAGATCTCCAACCAGTGGAATTGAAAATCTAACTCAAAACTCTATTTTGTGTCAAAATATCAGATCCATCGCACCGTGGAAAGATCTCCATCCATAGAAAAACATTTGACGTGTCTGCGCAGTTCTGCAGCTCAAAAAGCTCAAGAATTACCAAATTTCTCCAAATCGTACCTAAACCTGAAAATACTCTAAAACATAGCATAGACACACATTTTAGACTCCATATAGGGTCTATAACATGGCCTAAAACTGGTAAATATTAGGGTATATCAGTATTTCATAATCTTGACTATTGTGAACATAGAAGATAAAAAGAAGCATAGCATTGAGGATAGTCTAATAATCAGGGAATTCAAAGATATGCTTAATGCTCCAGAAGGATTGTTAACAACTAGAAGTAACATATTTAGTATTCGTTTTAAACTTGGATTCTCTGCAATAGCCTAGACATCTCAGAAATTGGTTCTAATCGAGCAAAGTAGCAGATAAAAGATTTGTTTGGAGAAAATTTTTGTTCGATTTAGTTCTTTCCAATTGAGTGTACCCATGTCAGTGGTAAAGACGAAGAACTATAGTTTGCGGTTATGATCGGCTATAGTTAAATCAAGAACGTGACCATTAGGGTCAAGTATCAAGTTCTAAAATTGAAGAGTGGTTAAGATCGGCCGCAAGGTGCAGTTTTGTTTCAAGGACGTTTTATGGACGCTGCACGTTCTATTAATTGCTTATGTAGGGAAATGGGAAGTTGGATCCTTTAGTCAGTAAGTTGGAACAAGGAGTTGATGCAGAATTAGAAAAGAGCGCTACTATTACAGAATCATTGTGTCCAATATCTGTTATTGAGATTCAAAGTTGTTTGGATTGGCCAGTTACCATCAGAAGTTTGTTCAAGAGTTAGAAACCTTATTAACCGCTGAGCTGGTCGACTGAAAATGGTGATACCTTGGAATGAAGTAAAAGGATTTTTGAAGGAAACAAACAGTTAAAGGAAGTCTCTACGTCTACACATATCTTAGATTTGCATGATCCTAACCAGACATGTATTATTGCATGGATGTATCGTGTGTTCGGTTAGGTTAATGATGATGAAAGACGATAAGGTAATCGTCTATGTATCAAGGGAGCTAAAGAAGGATAAGGTAAATTATTGGATGCCCGAGCTAGAGTTGGCTGCAGTTTTATTGCAGATCAATTTTTTCGTTTAGTATGTAGAAACGATGCAAGTGTTCATTGATTCAAGAAGTCCTACGAAAAGAAAATTTAGCTGCTTTTCCTCTGAGGAAGGGGAAATTTGGTGTCGAGATTGAGAAGGAACTCAATAATCAAGAAGCTGAATCAGAATGATAAATATGGATGTCTTATCAGGAGAGAACATGGAGTTTCCAAGATTGCAAGTAGTAAATAAAGGTGGCTTACTCATTTGTATCCGAGGAACTCAGTTGAAGAATGAGAATTTAGGGAAAACATGAAAGGAACTTAATGAAGCGAATTTCAAAGAATAATATGAGAACTGTGCCATGTACAAATTCAGTAAGAGGAGATGTGGGAGAAGGAACCTAAATCCTACCTAAAGTTAAGCATGATGATTAGAAAGGAGATGATAAGTGAACCCCGAGGGAGATTGATGAATGAAACAAAAGGTATGACCATAAGGCAAATGGAAATGCCAAGGTTGTTAAAATATCAGAGGATGTATCAATACAGAAAGTCTGGAGTCGGCATACAAGCGTACTGAGTTGGTGAATAGAGCTTGAATAGACGGACTTGTTGGATCCTTTGTTGCTGGACAGAAAAAATAAATAAGAAAGCAAAGGAACCAGATTTAGCAATTGGAAACATCAGAGAGATTGAGTTGTTCAGAAGATTATGAAGAGGGTCTCAAATCGATTAGAGGTGTATAAAAGCTTAAGGGAATTTATTTTGGGAATGGGTGAGTGTGTGTATTTGAGTTTATCACCCTTGGTTTGGATCATGTTAGCGTGATTGATCGTGCATGTTCTTGTTTGATTGTTGCACGGTTAATCAAGTTTACATTGACTAGACCCGAGATGTTACCTTCAGTATGGCACATCACTTAACATTCCACATTTGCATGTTGTTGATATGGGAGGAAAGCAGATAGAAGGATCTCACAAGTGATGGTATTCAGATACTCAAGGCTATCAAAACAAGTATGTAAGCCGCAGTTGACGAGAGTTATGTTGCAGTAATGAATTGTTATCGGAGTAAGAAATTGTTTCCATTCAAGTATCGGTATGTCACCGTACGAAGCTCTGTATGGTCGACCTTGTAGAACACTAGTATGTTGGAATGAAGTTGGTGAACGAAAAATCCTTGGTCCAGAGATAGTAGATGAGGCAGCCGAGAAAGTAAGGATAATTCAAGAAAATATGAAGAAAGCCCAAGACCGTCAGAAGAAGTATGCTGACAGAGGTAGAATAGAAGTCATCTTTGCAGTGAAGGATCTAGTCTTCTTGAAAGTAGCTGCCCAGAAAGGAAGAGATTGGTCTGGGAAAGTTGGAAAATTGGCAACCCACTACATTTGTCCGTACAGAATTATTGCTAGAGTTGGGGAAGTAGCCTACCGACTTGAACTTCTACCCGATATGCCTATGCACCCGGTATTTCATGTATCTATGTTGTGTAAGCATTTTCCGGATCCGAATATGATCAAGCCACAACGACCTAAGAATATTCAACCCAACCTCACTTATCTTGAAGGTTGAATAATAGGGAGATTTCTCAAGTTCAGGTAGTTTGGGGTAAGAGACAGAAATTTGTAGTCACATGGGAGGATGAAGATAAGTTCAGAGCTGATTACCCAGAACTCTTCTCAGATACCCCAAATGTCCAGTAAAGTGTCCACTTGTATGTTTTGAGAATTCATGGATGAATTCGTTTGAGGGGGACGAGTGTAATAACCCTAACGAGCCAATGAATATTTGGTTGAGAAAATTTATGCTCGACCAGTTCGGAGTTGGTCGACCAGATTTAAAAATAAAATCGACCCGAAGAATTAATGTCTAAACGGGACTGTTATGCGGTCGAAACGACTTCCCTTGATAGTTCTGTTCGAGTGTTAATTATGTTGGTCGAATTTTATTTAAGCAAAATGAGATTTTCCGAGAGCAAGACGTGAGCCGAAGGACAAGAAATATTTGGTCAAAAAATTGTTCAGAATTATCGAGCAGCTTTCTAAATAATTCTGACCCGTCATGTACTTCACCTTCTAAGCTGCTTGATCAGTAACCACGTCACATGCCATACACCTTCCTGCTTGCTTGCTTCTGTAGTAAATGGCACATGATTGTCACAAGCTGCTTGCAGCTTTCTTTACAGGAGAGAAACGTCAGCAGCTTCTTGCTGGTAATGCTGAATCAGCTCACCACATGTCAGCTAACTGTTTTGATTTGTGTAAATAGAAAACCCTCAGCTGAATAAACTTCCTATGCTATAAAACACCTTCTTCTCTCCTTCTGGTCGTCCATAACCTGCAAGAAAAACCAGAGAAAAATCAGTGAGAATCTGAGAGAAAAATCAGAGAAAAAGTGTGAGAACAATTCAGGAAAAATCAGAGATTAAGTAGAGGAGCATGGACGACCCTTTCCAACCTTCGCATGGCTTGAATCGGTGACTGTGGTGTGTGGAACAATTATTAGATGCTCCAGAAGATTCATTGGATCACTTCACAGCTTATCAATCTCAAGTAATGAACCGATAAGCCTTAAATCAGTTTGTTCGGATCAGTTTAGTCATATCATTTTTAGGGAAGATTCATGTCTGGATTAAACCTCAAGCCATGCTACGTTCTGTCTGAGTTTGAACCGAACCTTACCTCTCTGTTTTGTTGTCATCTGTGTATTAACCTTGAAGAAAAGGATCCGCCGAGACCATCTACACTGTTGGTTAATTTCAGTAAGCTTCAGTCTCTTGTTTCAGTTCAGTTTGATTAAAACCGAGTGCTGTGGGTTGATTAACCTGTCAATATCAGTTGTCTAAGTTCATATACGGATCAGTCATGGTTGGTTTATGATTAAATCTGTCTCATAAAAACTGTAGCTGAATTTTTGTAAACTGTCTAAATTAAACCGAACTGATTTGATCTTATCCTGAATGGATCTGAGCCGAGCTGTCTATGGTGTAAGCTTTGACCTGAACCGGGATGATAAGATCTGATTTAAGTTTCTTCTTCCAAACTGAAGTGTAGGATTAATGATCTTGTGTACCGAACTGCTTTTTTTTATGTCAGTGGTCCAGATCAGTGGTGGGATCAGCCAGATCCTTGTGGTGGTTCTGAACCGAGAGGAATCCAGAAGTGGAGAATGTTTAGTGAGCTAGAGTCTAGTCTTCCCTAGCCAATCTCATGGATTCAAAGGTGACTCTAGATAGATGATGAATAAGTTATGAATATGTATAGTATGATTGCGTACTAAATATGGTTGACTTTTTAAGTTTTTTTTTTCTCTTGATCTATATTCAATTATGAAGTGTTTGCCTTGTGTAAACAGTCAAGAATTACTAAGAATAATTCTTTCAGGTTTTCCCGAGACTCAGTACTTGTTCTCAAGTACTAATATATATATGTTTATTATTAAGTAAATGAATATGAATCATGTGAAGTCTTATCATATTCACTCTCCCTAAAGTCCCCGCATTACCGTGACTTAGTCCTGCGAATGGAACAAGGTCATGAAGACACGATGATGGGCCGTGTAACTGCATTCAGCATTAGATGTTCGATCTTGGAATATCTGATGGAGATGATGGTTATATTTATTTTCCCGCAATGGTATCTGATGGAGATGATGGGCCGTGTAACTGCAATCATCCTTTATGCGTATCCAATGGTAATATCTCTTGAGTTCATGATACATCTTGGCAGCACCAGGGTGAATCGATAATTTAGATTTATGAGCTTCTCTCAGAATATCCTCTTGAAGGTTATTTTCATTAGGTCCACTCAGTTGGCCATTGACAAGGATGGTACCATCGCTTGCGGTCTGGTATTCCGTCTTGTCATTCATCGCAACCTTCTTCAGATTCTCGTCAAGCCCTTGGGATATTTGGATCCGAGTGAGTAGGTTAGCCTTGTTTACCGCTTCCAATCCCAATGGTTACTCTTTAAAAGTTAAAGAATATAAATGTAAAGCACAAACCACACCTTCCAGATTGTCCGCTTTCTGTTCGACCAAAACATCCGCCCTCTTCCGGCTAAAGGCGTCAGCCACTAGGTTAGCCTTGGCCGGGTGATACGCAATGTCCACATCGTAGTCTGCTACAAACTCCATCCAACTCCTTTTCCTTAAGTTCAGCTCAAGCTGGGTGAATATATACTTCAGACTTTTATGGTCTGTAAGTATCTGTACTTTTGCACCATACAAGTATGATCGTCAAATCTTCAAGTCGAACACAACCCCAGCCATCCCCAGGTCATGTGTGGGATAGTTCCCTTCATTTTTCTCTAGCTGCCTAGACGCATAGGCCATGACAAGTAAAAACAATGGGTAAATAGGTATAGTATTAATAAAAGAAATGAGTTACGTTACATATAATCAGTTTGCACTATAGGGTACTATAAGTCCATTCCTAATGCAATCTATCCAGACACCACACAACTTAACACTGATTGAGTCTTCATGTCTCGTTGTCTTGATCATGATCAGCCTCAGTTCCTGAAACAAAATATCAAGAAGTATCAACACAAGAATCGATATCCTATCAGATTCCTAGCAAAGCATGATTTGGTTCCTATGTCTAAATACATAAACCGCTATCTAATAATATGTATAATACTCATTATCAGACTTAGAATAATTCCAAGTACAATCGGTTCAGGTAAGACCCATGGGACCATCTACTCGATCGGCCATGATCCATGGTCCGTGGTAGGTTTTCCTCTGTTCATTTTCAGACTTAGAATAATTCCAAGTATAATAATTTCAGGTAAGAAGTCCATAGCCACAACAAGTATAAAAAATCGTTAAATCGGTATTGTTTTATTAAAATATATGAGATTCGTTACATATAATCAGTTTGCACTATACGCTACTATAAGTTCATTCCTAATGCGATCTACTGAAACACCACACAATTCTAGACTTAGAATAATTACCAGTAGAATCGGTTCATAAGAACCATAGCCGGATTTCCCATGATCCGATCGGACCCCTCGGTTTGGATCTAGGATCACAAGGCTCCCACATAAGTCCGGCCATAGGCTATGGACTTCTTACCTGAACCGGACACAGGCCTAGGTTAACCATTTCATGTGCAACGTAACCCTTAGGGTCTGTACAAAACAGCCTAATCTGCGGAAACTTAGTTATACAAAAGTAATGGGTGACCAGTTTTATGAGGATAATAAATCGGCTCTATGTATGGAGATGTCAAAGTAGCAATGTTTCCGCAGATCCATGAGAAACGTTTCCACTTTGATTTTGATCTTTGGTGAAAGTTGCTTAAGGTCGCTCATGGAGTTTTACAGAAGTTTATTTCGTTATGATCTAGTCGCGGAACGTTTTCATGTGTTTTGAGAGGAATTCTCATGAGATATTCGTTTCTCTAGCGGAACGAATCGGTCAACTAGCACTAGATCTAGTCCATGAGTGGGGAGAAAGCATTCTGTTTTTGTTCTTGCTGCTACTTATGTTCTCTATTTTTCTTTGTCGCAAATATTTTTTATTTTTTTCGTGACACATTTGGTTCAATGGAAACTGGTACAATTCTTTGATATTTGAAGATTTATCGTATATTTTTTTACTGTTTAGGTATGCCGCTAGTGTTTAGATGAATCTTAGCTTGTCATTTTCCTTTTGGACGGTTTCGATGGATCATTTCATTGCCTTATGTCCCAAGAGTATGCTTTGTCGAAAAGCATTTTCTTGATGTCGAGGCGAAAATTTTTTGAAGTAAGGGAGTATACGAGTATAGTATATGTACCTAATCCTTCCCTTTTTTAAAGAAAGGTAATGCTTGAACCGATCTTTTAAGATTATCGACAGTCTGGGTCGATATAAAGATGATTGGGCCTGATATTTACCACTATTGTGCCATGATATCATCCCTATTTAGAGTCTATTATATGTGTTTGGAGTATGTTTTAGAGTATTTTCAGGTTCAGGTACGTTTTGGAGAACTTTGGTGATTCTGTAGCTTTTAGAGATGCATAACTGCGCAGATGCGTCAGATGTTTAGCTATGATTGAGACATTCCCACTGTGCGATTGAGCTTATATTTTTATAGGAGATAGAACATTGAGTTAGATTTCCAATTCCGCTGGTTTGAGGTCAATCAGGATCCTACAGCCAAATTTCTGCCCATTTTACTGGAGAGTGGTCTGTCTGCCTCGCGAGAGAAAGCTGTCGAGAGATGAATGAGTGTCGATCGACGGCACAGCCTTGATGTCGATAGACGGTGATCCCAGAAGACAGGCCCGACTTCTTTATGGCCGACTTAAGCCCAGAAGCCATCACAAATTACCAAAATACCCATGGACGACCTAAAACCCTATTTATATGTTTTCTAAGCCATTGTTGACGGCTATGCTTGGACGCTAAGCAAGCTTTCTTTTATTCATTTTCCTAGGGTTAGGAGAGAATGGAGGAACTCCTTCAAAGTCTTCCTGGAACTCATTTGGTTTTATATTATATATATTCTATTCATCTATGATTTCTGTCACAAAGATCATGTCTAAATAGATCTCCTGTTAGGTTTAGGGTTTATTGATGGATTAGCAAAACCATAGAATTTCTAGGGTGATTATTAGATCTATCAATAGAATTGTGTTTATTTCTTGTATTCTAGAGTAGCTAACTAGAACCGTGATCATAGGATAGTTAAGCGCAAGCGAGAGCATGGTCTACTACCAAAATTAATCTTGTTCAGCTAGGTTGCTAGAAACAAACGAGAGTTGATTTAGTTAATATAGTGAACTTATCGAATTAGGTCATAAATCTTGACTTAAGAGACCATCGATCGACGCATGGTCATTGTCATTCATCGACGGTCATTCGTGTCAACAAGCAAGAGCTGAGACATCGAACTTAGTCAATAGATTAGACTCGTAGTGAGAGCTGGTCGTCTTTTATATATCAAGTTTTTTGATTAATACCCTTAGCTTATATACTCTATAATCCACTTGCCTAACACCCTTAGCTTATATACTCTAGATCTAGCTATTTATTATTATTGTTTACTTACCAATCAATCAATTATCTGCTATAGTTTATTTACTGCTTATTAATCTATGAGCCTAGCTTAATTGTGATTGTATTGAGTCTATTGTGTGCCCATGCTCCTTGTGGATTCGATCCCTAAATACTACAATTTGACCTCTCTTGGAAAGAGTAGTTTGTAGGGTTAATTTGATAGAATTTGCATTGAAATACATAAAAACCCTCCTGACAAATTTGGCGCCGTTGCCGAGGAGCAAGGATTCGCCATCAAACTCAATTTTGTTTGATTTATGCTAGGTATTTTTCTATATTAGTGTACTTACATAAAAAAAATTCTTGTGTTTCAGGTACATACATATTAGTACCAGGAAGAAATGAGGAGAGGATTATTGGGTTCTTCAAAAAAGGAACCTTCTGATTCGCGCACGATTTATAAGAGTACGAGGGCAGTCGAAACCTTCCAAGCAGTGAACGCTAGAAAAGAGAAGCGTGCAACGATCGACACCAGTACTTTACCGTCGATCGATACTAACATCGTGACATAGATCGACACCCACACTTCGCCGTCTATCAATACTACTTGCGAGAAGATAGAGAAGGTCGAAGTACTCATACTGAGTGTTGACAAGAATGGCATCTTACGGGACGAAAGAAGTTGTGCGCGCAACAGTGCAGGGCAACTGATTCATGCACATGGGACTGCAATCCCTGATGCTAATGCTGTTATTGTGAATTCTGAGATTGAACAACAAAAGGCACTTAGAGACTACAACAGGCCTGAGGATTTCTATGCCAAAAGGTCTGTGATGCGTTGTTCTACACCACAGAGGAATGTCTTTGAGCGAAATCCTACATATAACTCTCTTGTGGGTCACCATCCTTTTCATGGTCTTCCTCATGAATGTCCCAGTAACCACCTTGAATCATTTGATGATTTAGCGTCGACCATTAAGTGCAGTGGAGTATCTGAAGATTACTACTTCTGCAAACTATTCCCATACTCTCTTGCAGGAGAAGCAGCATGTTGGTTCAAAAGGTTGCCACCAGGATCTCTCACTACCTGGAATGACATCACAAATGCCTTCCTCACCAACTTTCTCTATGATACTGAAGAAAATATGAAGATCATGATGGAATCTATGCTAAGATATATGGCAGAGGAAGAAGAAGAAGATGGATATGGAGAGCTGAGCTGAGTAGAAGAAGCTGATATTAGTGATCCGACTTCAGCATCGATAGACACTAAGATATCAACGTTGATCGACGTTAAGACCTCAGCATCGATCGACGCCACTTGCGAGAAGACAGAGGAAACTGAAGTTCTTATACTTGAGGCTGATGAGAATGGGATCTTACGAGACGAAGAGGATCGTACTCGTAGCATTACATGACAATTGATTAATGCACAGGGTGCTGTGATCCCTGATGTTATTGCTGTTGTTGAGATAAATGACTTCCAGTTGAGCCATGAATGGTATGATTGAGCAGCTCATAACTCTCTTCAGGGTTTGCCTCATGAAGATCCGAAGGAACACATCGAAGAACTTCTGGATCTAGTCTCGAGGAGCGAGCAGAATGAAGTGTCTGAATACCACATGCTCTGCAAGAGTTTCCCATATTGTCTATCTGGAGATGAATTTAGATAGTTCAGTCAACTGCAGTCAGGATCTCTAACACGTTGGGAGGACACTAAAAGCACTTTCCTCAACAAATTTCTCATTGATGCTGCAGCAGCTCGACTAAAGAAGATTGATGATATGCTGGACATGATGGTTAAAGGCTGGGAGAAGGAGCTGATGTTTCAATTCAGTCAGATGTTGGGTGTTCCTTATTGTGAAACAGATGGAGAAAGTGAAACACTGAGAACTCGCGCTAAGAAGCCAGATAATCAGGTTCAATAAACAAATTAGGTTACACGGAAAGGTGATGAACATCATGAATATGAGCCGAGCAAAGCGGAAGGAGTTGTTATCAGTGATCCGACCACAACATCGATCGATGCTAATACCTCACCATCGATCGACACTGTTCATCCGGCATCAATAAACACTGTTCACCCTGACACTGTTCATCATGATAATGTTTTCAGGGACAATGTTCTCAGTGCATTGAAGACACGAAACTAAAAAGTACGGATGTATCAAACAGTGATCCTACCTCAGATGTAGACAGAGAGATCAACAGGGAAGAATTCTTGAAACTAGAGGATAGAGAGAAACTTGGGTATTTTAATTTGAGTAGGAAAGTCACTATGGAAGACTTCTGGGAGTTGGAAGAATGGCTTGAAGATATGGATCAAGACTCGGAGCAAAAGCTTGATGACGACCAGCACACTTCGGGAAGAGATCTGGAGACTTCACCAAAAGCTAGCATCGATTTACACCAACCCGTTATCATCGATCGACAGCCACCCTGCTGCATCGTTCAACACCCAAATCTCATAATTGATCCATACCACCTAGCTGACATCGATCGTCACTCATTGTTGGACGCACAACCAGGTTGCATGATTGAACAAGAGCCGATTAAGGAAATAATGCACGAGTTCAAGGGCTCACACCTTGCTGTCCCATAACATCCTCAACCACCTATCTGTGTAGAAGACGTTTATGGGTTTCACAAAAGAGCAAAGATGGTACATGACCCTGTGAAGTTTTTGGTTCCCAGTGCCGTTTTTGAGGTTGAATTTCCTATTCTACCAGATGGAAGTGTGAATATGGATCCCTAAATTAAGGTATTTGATGATCTGCAGCATACATTTGTTTCTCAGAGAGTATTTAAGTATGAAGCTGACGTTGACCAAGGACCATTGGTCGCAGCATCAATCGACACCATCATTGGTGAATCGATTGACACCACCATTGGAACATCGATCGACATCAACACTAGAGCGTCGATCGACACTCAACACGGATCAAATAAAAATGAGTTTGAAGTGTTTCGTAATCTTTTTTATGGAGGCACCATGAGATCAGACAAGTCTGGGGGAAAGGAGAGGAGGAATTGGAAGAAGAGAAAAATGATCAAGGAAGGTCCTCGGTTATCATTGATTCCCCTCTTTTCAGATGGTGTCAGGAAGTATAGAGTGCCCAGCAGAAGCTTCTCGCAGCCATTTGCAAAGCTTTGATCACTCCTTATTGCTGAGATGATAGAAAAAGGAGAAGAGTCTATGGTGGCTTTCACAAAAAGGATGATGAAGCTAAAGAAATTGGACATTGGGAATTTTTTTGGAGCAAGTCCCCAATCTCATCAGAATTGAATCAGAACTCCAAAAACGTCAAGCAAAAGACTATAAACAAGAGCTGAGTGGGAGGAAACCCACTGTTTGGTAAAGAAAAAAAGATCCGACGAAGATAGTCTGCACAGAGCATCGACCACTGCTTGATTTGTATGATTCTAGAAAGAGATAAAGGTCAAAAAGAAGTGAAGAGGATCTGGTGGCAAAAACCATTAGGCCTTGTTTCATAGAAACCTGTCCAAATATCTTAGTCAATTAAAAAATAAAATAATACCCTCAAAAGAAGGGAGACATTGACTGAGAGAAGTAAGAAGAGAGAGAGGAAAGAGATCAGAGAAGACTACCTATGTGCCCATGTACTTGCAGGGGTAAGAATCTATGTGTCCTTTGATCGATACTCCAAGGGTAAAGCCTGCACTTTTATTTTATGCAAAGAAATGTAATTAGTAGAGGGGTTAGTTAGACTAGTATTTGCAGAGTTGATGATAGAATAGATTTGGTTGTTATACTAGGATAAGGTATATAAAGTTTCTCTGTGATTGACTTGATATGATGAAGTTGCAACAAAGTAGGGTGATAGTTATACTTAGACATTATGTGAGTCTCCACTTTTCAAAACCTCTTCCACAAGCTTTGTTTGCTTGAGGACAAGCAAAAGGCTAAATCCTCGATTCGTATTATGCTCCAGGTGATTACTTCCTTTTCTCAGATGTTTCCTGTTGACTTTAGATTTCTTGCATGGACACTAACCCATGTTTCATTGTTTGTGTTTTGCGAGGATAAGACATGTCAACATGAATCACCTGGATCTTTACCTCTATCTTCAGTGGATGTTCAAAAGCTCACAGCAAAGCCGAAACTTCTGACCAGGTACCGTTTTTGTTAGAAAATCCGCAGGGTTGACAGTAGTGTGTATCTTGTTTAGATTAATATCACTTGCTGTTACTAGGTTTCGTATGAAATGAAATTTGGTATCTATGTGTTTAGTTCTTTCATGATGAACCGGATTCCTTGCTAGAGCAATCACAATTGAGTTTAATATTGTCTTCCTTGAAACCCAATTCTGAACATAAACCTTTTGGCCAAATTGCTTCTTTAGCTGCTTCGTTCATTCCCATGTATTCTGCCTCTGTAGTAGATAACGCAACAACTGATTGTAAACATGGTTTCCATGAATTAGTATTACCTCCAATATGAAATACAGAACCTGTAACTGAACGTCTCCTCTCTAGATCTGTAGCGTAGTCTAAGTCTGAAAAACCTTCTAGTTTGATTTGAATCAACTGCTCCCTTTAAATACCTTAGGACCCACTTAACTGCTGACAAGTGGTCCCTTCCTGGTTTACTCATGAAGCGGCTAATATATCCTACTGTAAATGCTAGGTCAGGTCTTGAACATACCATAGCATACATTAGGCTTCCCACGACACTAGCATAGGAAATCCTTTCCATATGCAATGCCTCTTCTTTCAATTCATGTTCTGTTAGACTCTTTACCTTAAATTGTGATGTCGTGGGAGTAACCACAAATTTAGCTTCCTTCATTCCAAACGTACTTAAGACCTTTTCCATGTATTTGCCTTGGGATAGAATCAATGTACCTTTGTCTCTATCTCTGATTATATCCATACCCAAGATTCGAGAACCCTTTCTCATATCATTCATCTCAAATTCGCTGTTAAGCTTCTCCTTTAGGTCCCTGATCACAACCTTGTTCCCTGACGCAATTAACATGTCATCAACGTATAGGAGTAGATAGATGGCTTTACTAGTTTGAATATCTCTCATATAGACCCATGGGTCCTTACTGCTACGTTCGAATAGTTGATCCTTCATAAAAGTGTCGAATCGTTGGTTCCATCTCCGTGGAGACTGTTTCAAACCATACAAAGACTTCCTTAGTAAGAATACTTTATTCTTTGCCCCTGTTCTATGAAACCTTCAGGTTGAGTCGTGAGAATCCTTTCCTCTAAGCTTCCATGTAAGAAAGCGGTCTTGAGATCCATTTTTTCCAGTTCTTAGTCTAGGTTTACCACAACTAATAACATAAGTCTTATAGAGACATATTTTACAATTGGAGAGAAAATCTCGTTATAGACAATTCCTTTTGTTTGAGAATAACCTTTAGCTACTAGTCTTCCCTTATATCTCTCATCTTCAACCCCTGGGATCCCCGGTTTCAACTTAAAGATCCATCTGCATCCAATAAGTTTTGCATTTGGTGGTTTATCGATGAGAACCCATGTTTGATTTTCCCTGTGAGACTCCATCTCTTCCTCTGCTGCCATTTTCCACTTCTTCCTTTCCTTTCTTTTCATGGCATCCGAATAGGATTTAGGTTCATATATCTCCAAGTCCTCAATAATATTTAGCGCATAAGCTACAAAATTTCCATCTTCATATCGAGATGGTGGTCTCACATTCCTTCTCCTTTCCCTATCACTTGCAAGCATATATGTGTCAGGCAAATTTCTCAAATTAGTACTCTTAGGATTATTGTCTTCCTTACCCATAGTATCTTTGTATAGTTCTTTTTCATTCAAGACCACATTTCTGCTTGTTCTGCATCGTCCTTCTTGAGGTATCCAAACTCTATACCCTTTAGTTCCCGTAGGATATCCCATCAAGACTCCTTTAAGATCTCTATGTCCTCTTTTTTCTTAGGTTATGTGAACAAATGCAGAACAACCGAACGTCCTAAGGTGTCCCAACTCTGGTTTAGTCCATGACCATACTTTTTCTGGTAATTTAAAACCTAACGTAGAGTTTGGTAATCGATTGATCAAATAGATAGCCGTAGAAGCTGCCTTTGCCCAAAAAACTTTGATCTAAACCAGACTCGGTCAGCATACATCTAACCTTATCCATTTTGGTTTGGTTCATTCTCTCCGACACCCCATTTTGTTGTTGAGTGTAAGTGCAAGTCCTATGCCTTTTAATCCCAGCCTGTTTACAGTAATCTTCAAACTCTTAATTGCAGAATTCCAAACCATTGTCATTCCTTAAATGTTTGATTTTCCTTTCGGTTTTGGTTTCAAATTTGGTCTTCCATTCCCTGAACTTGGAGAAAACCTCATCTTTAGTCATTAAGAAATAAATCCAGACTTTATTTGAGAAATCAGCAATGAAGGTCACAAAATACTTGCTTCCAGCAAGACTGTTTACCATAGAAGGAGACACCCAGAGATCCGAATGAACATAATCTAATATTCCTTTAGTCCAATGTTTAGCTTTAGGGAAACTTTGCTTGTGTGACTTCCCATTTATGGAATGTCCACAGAAATCCAACTCATTAACCTCCTTGTCGGTGATATATCCATTCTTGACAAGTTCAGACATATTCTTAAGGCTCATATGACCGAGGCATGAGTGCCAAACATTAGTCATATTCCTTTCCTTTCAATACGGTTCCTTGAAGATAGTATAATACTTGATGATATTTTCCTGATATAACCGGTTTATCATACTTATAGAAATTGACCATAAGATCCTTCCCTTCATATCAACATCCTGCAGTTTCCAGCATCCCATAAGAAATCAAATTTCTGCTCATACCTGGCATTTACCTAATTCATGTTAAGATTACCTTAGAGCCATCCATGTTTAGAATTCTTATCTTCACAATTCCTTCGATTTTTAAATGTTATTTGCCATTAACACTTTGCCTTCCTTGAATTCTTCCAAATCCAATAAGAAGCTCTTATCAGGGGTGATGTGAAACGGGCAGCCTGAATCCATTACCCATTCCTCATTAGTGTCTAAAGTACTGACCATTAAGTTCTTTTGATTCAGCTGCTGCTACATTAGCGGAGTCTTGAGGTTTAAATGGTCTCCGATCAGGGCATTCACGCTTCCAATGACCCTCCTTACCGCATATGAAACATTATTAGTGTTTTTATTGTTTCTGGGACGTGACTTAGACCTTCCAAAACGACTCTTGGATCTTCCTTTGTAGGTTTTCCCATTGTTCTTATCTGGTTTTCGGTCTGATCTTCCTATCTCGACCATTAGACCTTCTCCAGCAGACCTTGTAAATCTGCCACTCTCGATCAGCTCCCTTTCTTTAGATCTTGCAGCTCCAGTAACCTCATTTAGGCTTAGAGTGTCTCTCCCATACTTGAGGTTTTCCTTGAGTTGATCATACTTGCTTGGCAAAGAACTTAGCATTAGAATTTCCTGGACTTCCTCTGAAAGTTCAACTTGCAGATTGCTCAGATCTGCTATTTGTTTCAGAAAATCGTCCACGTTCTCATCAATAGTCTTCGAGTCAGCCATCTTGAAAGTATAGAACATGAGCTGTAGATATATCCGATTGGGCAACGAGGTCTCTGTGTATAGTTTGTCTAACATACTCCACATTGCGGCAGCAGTTTCACAATGTTTAATCTCCTTAACACCTTGTTCCTAACATTTAGCACAATCAGGTCCTTTGCTTTCTCTGACTTCTCGAATTTAAGTGGATCTACAACTGGTGTTGATTAAACAATTCCATCTAGCCCCTTTCCAGTATCCTTCATAGTCGACTCGGATTCATCTTTGGTGTCAGTCCCATCCTTTAATAACTTGTCATCCATAAGGATAGACTTTAAGCCGAGTACTCCAACGTGAGCAAGCATGCGCACCTTCCATAGAGCAAAATCACCCGTACCATCAAAACTATCCACTTCAATGCGAGTGTTAGACATCGCTTATTAATTTGATGATAAGTCTCTCTCTCTCCTAAGCAATCTTAAGAACCTGAAAGCTCTGATACCACTTGTAGAGATTTAAACTTAGGTTTACTTAGGGATCAAGTAACTTTTGACCTAGAACTAAAACTTGAATGTAAAGACACAAGAACTTTAACGAGTTCCCAAACTCTAACTGGTACGTCTCATGAGAGATCTCTTGCGCCCAAAATCCACTAGATCAAAAGAGTTACTAGCAAAAACCAAATAAGTGTGCTAGATATTTTGATTACAATAAGATCTTCTCAACTTAGCTAGAGAATACAGTCAAAATTATTAGACCAAATAAACTTAAGCCTAAGCTATTTATCTTTGTTGTTGTCTCCTTTCTCCTCTTGTAACTTGTTGAATAGTCTTTTGTGGCTTGAAGCCTGGTGTTGATGTTGCCCTTGTATGTTAACCTAATATAACACTAACCATATCTTTTATACATATATATATATATATATATATATATATATATATATATATATATATATATATATATATATATATATATATATATATATATATATCTGTGTGTGTGTGTGTGTGTGTGTCTGTATATGGTCAACGATATCCAGCAGTTCAGAATCGGCTTGATTCTCCTTGGCCCAATACCAGACCGTTGATGTTGCTTGGCCCAGATGGAGGTTGAAGCCCAAACTCTACAGTTCCAAAGAAGATCTCCAAGATAAAATGAATTATCTCCAATCAAATACCCCTCCTATCCTCAGAATAAACCAAATCAATTTCCTGATTCCTTGAAAAATAGATCTTACCTTTATTAGCTCTAATTGGGAAAGCATAATACCGAGAAGATCACCTTGACTGGAATTTCATTGATCCCCTTGATGTCGTGATTCGATCACAAAAACAGCAAATCAATCAGTATCCTTCTCTCAGATTCTGTCATTCCCTTGCCAACAAACCCAAATAAACCATCCTGAGAAATATCTAATAAATCTTGTACCCAAATACCCCTACAATTTTCATGATTTCCTTTACCTAAAGATATCGGAACCCTAGATCGCACTCTTCATAGTTGTCGCCTCTTGAGAGCATTTTTTTATAATTGCCGTTCTATGATTCTATTTTTAGTTACTCTTGATTATAGTTAAATTAAATTTGATTACTTTTATTTATGAGAATTACCCTTGAATAGCCCTAAAAATGTTTTTGTCACAAAAATAGTTTTCAAGGAGAAAATGGACCAAAATAGGTTTTATTAAAGAGTGTAAATATACATTTACACCCCTAGGGGTAAAGCTTTGGCCGCAAGAGCTGTCGGCGGGTTCCCTAGTTCTAACTACCTAAGACTTAAAAACTTAATTTAGTCGTAACTCGATAACAAAACGGAAAGTTTCCTAAAGCACTCTAAGTGCTGAGTTGAAGAGAATTTTGTGTTTTTGCATCCCTCTGGCTTGTTTCTCTTATATTGGTCTTCAAGGTCTGTCGTCTTTCCTTTTCTGCCCCCGATTCGATTTTATCCTTCTGTGGAAATCTTCCTTATCTTCTCGATTTTTCATAGTGGGAACCGAAATTCGCACTGTCGATTTCCGTAATCGGAGGAAAGCTAAGAAACCGAAACTTTCCCTGAGGTTCCGGATTTCTGCTGAGCTTAGACAAGTGATCAAATTATGAATAACAAAACATAAGATAATCAAATATGAATTGCGAGTGAAAAAAAGAAGAAGATCTTGTTGAGTTGTCTTTGCGCAAGGACGTTGCTGTGATACAACAAGTTTTAATATCCTTCATAGTCGACTCGGATTCATCTTTGGTGTCAGTCCCATCCCTTAATAACTTGTCATCCATAAGGATAGACTTTAAGCCGAGTACTCCAAAGTGAGCAAGCATGCGCACCTTCCATAGAGCAAAATCACCCGTACCATCAAAACTATCCACTTCAATGCGAGTGTTAGACATCGCTTATTAATTTGATGATAAGTCTCTCTCTCTCCTAAGCAATCTTAAGAACCTGGAAGCTCTGATACCACTTGTAGAGATTTAAACTTAGGTTTACTTAGGGATCAAGTAACCTTTGACCTAGAACTAAAACTTGAATGTAAAGACACAAGAACTTTAACGAGTTCCCAAACTCTAACTGGTACGTCTCATGAGAGATCTCTTGCGCCCAAAATCCACTAGATCAAAAGAGTTACTAGCAAAAAACAAATAAGTGTGCTACATAGTTTGATTACAATAAGATCTTCTCAACTTAGCTAGAGAATACAGTCAAAATTATTAGATCAAATAAACTTAAGCCTAAGCTATTTATCTTTGTTGTTGTCTCCTTTCTCCTCTTGTAACTTGTTGAATAGTCTTTTGTGGCTTGTAGCCTGGTGTTGATGTTGCCCTTGTATGTTAACCTAATATAACACTAACCATTTCTTTTATACATATATATATATATATATATATATATGTATATATATATATATATATATATATATATATATATATATATATATATATATGTATATCTGTGTGTCTGTGTGTGTGTGTGTCTGTATATGGTCAACGATATCCAGCAGTTCAGAATCGGTTTGATTCTCCTTGGCCCAATACCAGACCGTTGATGTTGCTTGGCCCAGGTGGAGGTTGAAGCCCAAACTCTACAGTTCCAAAGAAGATCTCCAAGATAAAATGAATTATCTCCAATCAAATACCCCTCCTATCCTCAGAATAAACCAAATCAATTTCCTGATTCCTTGAAAAATAGATCTTACCTTTATTAGCTCTAATTGGGAAAGCATAATACCGAGAAGATCGCCTTGACTGGAATTTCATTGATCCCCTTGATGTCGTGATTCGATCACAAAACCAGCAAATCAATCAGTATCCTTCTCTCAGATTCTGTCATTCCCTTGCCAAAAGACCCAAATAAACCATCATGAGAAATATCTAATAGATCTTGTACCCAAATACCCCTGCGATTTCCATGATTTCCTTTACCTAAAGACATCGGAACCCTAGATCGCACTCTTCATAGTTGTCGCCTCTTGGGAGCATTTTTTTATAATTGCCGTTCTATGATTCTATTTTTAGTTACTCTTGATTATAGTTAAATTAAATTTGATTAGTTTTATTTATGAGAATTACCCTTGAATAGCCTTAAAAATGTTTTTGTCACAAAAATAGTTTTCAAGGAGAAAATGGACCAAAATAGGTTTTATTAAAGAGTGTAAATATACATTTATACCCCTAGGGGTAAAGCTTTGGCCGCAAGAGCTGTCGGCGGGTTCCCTAGTTCTAACTACCTAAGACTTGAAAACTTAATTTAGTCGTAACTCGATAACAAAACGGAAAGTTGCCTAAAGCACTCTAAGTTCTGAGTTGCAGAGAATTTCGTGTTTTTGCATCCCTCTGGCTTGCTTCTCTTATATAGGTCTTCAAGGTCTGTCGTCTTTCCTTTTCTGCCCCCGATTCGATTTTATCCTTCTGTGGAAATCTTCCTTATCTTCTCAATTTTTCGTAGTGGGAACCAAAATTCGCACTGTCGATTTCCGTAATCGGAGGAAAGCTAAGAAACCAAAACTTTCCCTGAGGTTCCGGATTTCTGCTGAGCTTAGACAAGTGATCAAATTATGAATAACAAAACATAAGATAATCAAATATGAATTGCGAGTGAAAAAAAAAAGATCTTATTGAGTTGTCTTTGCGCAAGGACGTTGCTGTGATACAACAAGTTTTAAGAGCTTCAGCTACAAGAGCTGTCGGCGTATCCCTAGTTCTAGCACCTAAACCCTATACCTAGTTTGAGTCGCAGCTCGATGACAAAAACGAAATTGCTAAAATATTTCTATGTGATAATTTGCAGAGATTTTTGTGTCCTTGCGTCCCTCCCCCTTTCTTCTCTTATATAGGTCTTCGAGGTCGGTCGCCTTTCCTTTTCTGCACTCGACTAGATTTTATCCTTCGGCGGAAATCTTCCATATCTTCTCGGTTTTCCATAAATCTCTTCGAACTTTGATAATTATCTTCTTTTCCATTTATCTTCGGTGGATATCCGGTAGACCATCATTATAGTTGGGCTAATTCTCGTTTAAAACCGTAAGTGGGCTTTTATCACGTTTTAGACTCTTCAGGGTCATTTTGCGATTTTTACGATTACTTTCGGAGAAATCATAGTTTGTATGATTTCAAGATGCTGGCTCCAAAAAATAATAAGTCAACCATATAGTCAAGAAAACATTGGTTTTTAAGTTCACCATTTTCGTATTATATGATCGATTTGGAATTTTACGAGAAGACAAGTCTTTGTGAATTTTATTGTAAAACTTCAACTGAAACTCCAATAGAGACGAGACAAGAAACAACTTAGTCAAGATTCAAAGGAGCGAGTGATGAAGAGGATACGATATAGTCGAACATGGGCGACTAGACGTTTGCACGCGTGTAGTCGGCCATGGGCGATTAAACTTTACGTAGAGTCTGCACATGGTCAACTAGACGTGTGGTGCGTCTACTTACCCATGGGTGACCAGATGTGGTCTGTTTAGTCGCCCATGGGCGAATATACTTGGTGGTGAGTCTATCCGCCCGTTGGCGACTACACGTTACATTTCTAGTCGCCCATGGGTGACTAGACTTTTTCATGTGTCAAAACGCCCATGGGCGGCTAGACGTTGCGTGTCTAGTCACCCATGGGTGACTAGACTTAGAAGTGACTCGGTTGATCCCTCAATCGCACATCTTGATTCTTAGACCGGGACGAGATGGGTTAAGCAATGAGGAGTTCAGATGCGAAGATTTCTTGTTTTCTTTTTATCAAAAGAGAGATAATGTTTTCCGCGGTAAATTTCAAACAACGATTTTGTCGTGACCATTTTTGGCTCCAACAGTTAGTCCCCCCAGCTTGCAAGAATTGCCTCAAGCCGATAAATTTATGACAATGATTACGTCGTTTACGTCAAACATTCACGGTTGGAAAGAGCGTTATTTTTTTGTCCGAATAAATAATGCTTCAGTTGCGGAAGAAATCATTTCTTTCTTCAGACGAAGGTGGGGTCGCAAAGGTATCGTGGTAGACTCTTTGATTGTTTTTTGTTGCTTACTGATGCCTGACCATCCTTTTTGTTTTGCAGTTGTCGATCCTCTTCCTCAGTTTCATGCGGACACACTTGTCGTTAGGGACCTTCTTCGAGGTGGCCCGTTTCATTGGGGTTACTTTGCTCTGCAACGAGTTTGTGCAGTGGTCGAATACCATCACGCTCGTGCTCGAACTCATACGGTCATGGAGGAAGAATCATATCTAGTCATGGACCAATATGTACCATACAAGATTCTCGTTGTGAGGGAGAGAGAGAGAGAGATCCCACAAGAACAAACAAGTTGCTGCCGATGAAGGTGATGTTGCTTTTGATGGGGTGAATCTACCCCCGGAGGAGTAGTATTGTGATCTCCTTGCAGGAGATGGGAGCGGTACTTTTCAGACCCTGCTGTCTTCGTGCAGAGGCAGATCCGAACTGGACGAGTATCTTGCCTCTCTTAACGTTCCTTCGGGGCAGCCTGAGACCAGCGAGGAACCTGTCAGATCGGCGAAATTCGAGGAAGCATCGCGACTTTATGGGGGTCAGTTTTCACTTTTACTTTGGCCTTGTTTTATGCAATTTGCCAATAAAGAAAGGTTTCGTACAGAGCCTTCACGTGATGGACGAGGACCTTAGGGAGAGCCATCTTGAAGTGAAGACAGCTCAGTTCAAAGCAGAGATTGCCCAGAAGGAGAATGATTGTTTGAAGGGCGAGGTTGAGGCATGCCTTCTTCGCGAGAAAGAGTCCGAGCGGGAGCGAGCGCATCTTCTCCACCATGAGCGTAGAGCTGGTCAAAGGGAAATGGCTTCGATCATTAATGATCGTTCGACGCGATCCACGGCTGACTTTGGAGAGTATCAGCGTGCATATAAGTCCTTCGGGGATTATCACGAGTGTCGAGGTTCTGTTGGTGCTCTGTGGCGCTCGCAGGGAAGCAATTACGACTTCAAGACCAAAGAGTCGATGATGTCAAGAAATTTGGCCGGTCTTTCCATAACGGAGTCAACGATTCCTCAAATAGAGAAGAAGATTTGGGAGCACTGGGCCCGTTTCCTGTTTCTCCTAATTCAGAGGAGTTTGGACCTGCTGCTCCGGGAGAGGATGTCGAGGCCGAGCAGCGTTTGGACCCGTTGAGAGTTAGTGATTACTCGATTGGGAGGTCAATGTATGAAAACTTCAAATTAGATCTGTGAAGGGTATGTGTGTTTTTAGGGGATTGTGTTCCTTGTGTTGTATTTATGTTATTGTTTTGGCCAAGTATTGCCGTTTAGACTTATCAGGACTAGCCATCTGTGGCTTTGAATCCCTGCCGCTCGGCAGATGAGTGTCAATTAACGAAGAAGTGTTGGCGTCAATCGATGCTTGTCGCTTCTCCTTGCGGATGCTACGTTTAATGGCTTTTGGGTCAAGAAAATTACGAATTAAAAATGTCTGGAAGAGCTCTATTGCTAGTATTTTTCCTTGTTGCTTCTGGTACTGCTGGGCGCACCTGAAAGGCAAGAAAAAAATTGTTACTAAACAAAAAAGAAAAGAAAACCTAAACAAAACTTGATAAACAAATCGAATGGCGATCTTTGCTCCCCAGCAACGGTGCCAAATTTGATAGGTGCTCAAGTTACCCTAGAGCTAATGATTATTTTCTCAAATAAGAGGTTCAGTTGTAGTACTTAGGGATCAAATCCACAGACAGCGTGGCACATAATAGATTTGATAATCAACTTAGTTATGCTAGGCAATTAATAAGACTTTAAAATAAGTAATAAGGAAATAGTTGGTTTGTAAACAAATAAGGATAATAGCTAGATCTAAGGTTTTCAGGTAGTGAATTATAATGGATAGAAGTCAAGGGGTTTTCAATCATAGAACACAAAATCAAGTAGTAAAGATATTACAAGTTATATTTATCATATGGCTAAGCACAGTCTGTAACTTTTGGTGTGTAAACTCAAAATGACCGTCGATCAATGGTATGCAAACGTCATCGATTGATGGCTTTCTTAGTCAAGCATTAAACAGTCAGATGTGATTGGTTCACTTAGAATCACTAGGCCATTCTCTCGATTGTCCCTAGTAATTTAAGATCAACTCGATTTATTCAAGTAATGATCATACTCTCGCATTTGTCAATTATCCTAGGATCAAGGTTCTAGGTAGCTCATAAAGAACACAAGCAATTAGTACAATCCTGATGATAAATCTAATAATCACCCTAGCAATTCTATTGTTTGGCTAATTCATCAAAAGCTTTAATAAACCCTAAATCTAACGAGGTCACTACATAGACATAGCTAAGATAAAAAATAGAGATAGAAAGTGGGGTTCCAGTACAAATCTTGAAAAAGTCCTGATCTTCTCCCCCAAAACCCTAAACTACTATGTTTGTTATAAAAAGTATCACAGCTTGTAAAAAGTCGTCCTTTGCAGAAAACACTAGAAAAGACCATATAAACTAGGTAAAACACGTCCATGGGCAATCTTGTAATTTCTGTGACTTGGGCTTCAAGTCGGCTACATTGTGAGTTGGGTCTCTGCGTGTCAATCGTCGATCGAAGGCAAGAGTGTGTCGTCGATCGACACATACTCTGTCCAAACTCGTACTTTGCTGAATTTAAACAGCTACAGGGTTACTCTCTCTCTGAGCTCCATAAAGCCTCATAATCTCTACAATGCTTCAAAATCTACCTTGACCTGAAAAGACTTGATATACCATGGATTTTACCTAATTTACCTATAATATATAGAGTTCTTTTTAGAGTCTTTTATATGCATTTGGTACTGTTTTAGAGTATTTATATGTCCATGTACTCATTGGAAGCAATTGGAGCTTTTGAGCTATTTTGGAGCATTTAGGATGCTCAGCAGAAACACAGAGTCAGATCCAGATTTATGAAGGGACCATCGATCGACGTAACACACTGTGTGTCGGTCGACAGCCAAGTCGACAGCAAGACTGGTGAAGGCTTGAGAAATTACAAGTTTTACCCAGAAGTTTCATTATTTGCTAGACAAGTCCCTAGCCGAAATTTAGACTATTTTATTAGGGTTTTCTATCTTAGTTTTGACCTAAGCCGAGCAGACCTAAGAAAGATTTGTCTTCTAAGTTACAGAAGAGTTTTTAGAATTGAGGGTTGGAACACATTACTACATCTATTGGAGAGAAAGATCTGATCATCATTACATAGAAGATCTTGAATTCCTTATCTTTTTACTCAGTTTCTTATATGTAATTTATGCAGAATATATTCATGTTATTTATTGCTATGTCTGAGTAGTTCACTGTTAGATTTAGGGTTATTCAATGGTAATAATTATTGCTGATTTTGTAGAATTTTTAGGGTAATCCTCTTGGTTCTTTGTTTAAGTTATTCTTAATGCTAAGTTTAACTTGATCACCTCAACCTTAGAAACTAGGGTTTTATAGCGCAAGCGAGAGTTTGACTATAACCCGGAATCTTTCTTAAACAATCTAAATACCCGGTAACAAACGAGAGTTGAATTGTAAATTTAGAGAACCCATAAAACCGCAAAATTAGTATTGTTTAGAATGAGCATCGATCGACACCACCTGGTGGACATCAATCGATACTCAGTTGAGATGCGCGAGAGCGATCTCCTAAACCCTAAGGTTTGAGTTCAGAACGATGCTTAATAAAAACCCTAGCAATCTATGAATTTGTAGTATCTAATCTTACCTAATAATCTCCCCTAAGTCTAATTTCTTTATTTAATTCTCACAAACCCAATCAATCTTGAAATCACTTTTATTGTTATTGTTATAATTCATCTAGCTTTAATTCGAAAACAATAAGTCTATTGTGAAATCCTATAGTCTCTGTGGATTCGATCCCTAAGTACTACATTGAACCTCTTATTTGAGCGAGTAAAACTGGGAAGTACGGTTAATTTGAAAGTGAAATAAAACCCCACATCAAATTTGTCCTAGATGCCGGGGACTCTTTCTTATTGCCATTAGATTTCATTTAGAATATTGTCTATATTTTACTTTACTGTGTGTTAATTTATTCTTTCCCTACGCCTCATGATGCAGGTACTAAAAGGAGAGAATATGGATTCAGGACAACAACAATCGATCGACGGAACTCATCCGGAATCGATCGACGCTGGTCCACTACTTTCGGGCGACACCCTTCCATTGCCATCGATCAATACCGATCAGTCAGAAGCAGGTAAGTACGCTTTACTGATTCTGATAATAAGAAAGTAGTCTTGATAAAAGCAATGAACAATAAAAGCAACGAAGCAAACCAACTGATTAATTATCATGGAGCTGCAATCCCCAATAAAATAACTAAATCTCCAAAGAAGGAGATAAAGCATGAATTGCCAATGCTCGAATACCTAAACCCAGCAGAACCTATTCCAATAGGTCCACTATTTGATTATCCGATAACCATACTGGAAGCTCTGAGCTTGACATCGACTTCCTAATTATGGCGCCCAAAAACCAGTTCAGGGGTTTTTCCACGACTCACCCGAAGGATCACATCGAGATGCTAGAAGACACTGTGAACGACGATTTCAATTGCTGCAAACTTTTACCTTTCTCCCTAGAAGGTGTCGCCAGGAGGTGGCTGAACTAGCTACCACCAGGATCCCTGATTTGTTGGGAATATATTAGAAGCGCTTTCATCAATCACTTCTTTGTCGTGGAGAGATACTAGAAAGCAAGAAGAGAGATATCTACTTTCGTTCAAGGTAGCCGCGAATCTTTTAAAAACTTTTGGACGAGGTTCAAGAGCTACCAACTTTCGTGCCCGCACCATGGATTCTCAGAACCCCAACTCATCAACACTTTCTATAGGGGACTAAACCTAGACTTTCAAACCATCCTTGATACAGCCAGCAAGGGGAACTTCGGCACCCGAAGCCCTGCAAGCGCTAAAATACTGATAGAAAACATAGCTTTAGGTAGAGCTTTCGAAAAGAGAGACAGCAAAAAGAAGGAACCACCAATGTTCGCGGAGGAGAAGCACTCAATCCGATTTAGAAAAACTCTGGCAGCTGTTGCTACCCTTCTGGATGGACATGGCTTGTTTCAACATTATGCTGAGGACGATGCCGTTTCTTCTGACTTAGAAAAATGAGTTGAGTTCTCTGATGTGATGAACCTGAACGATCAACGATATAGGGAGAGCGCCGGCAATTTCAAAAGCAGCTACGATAATACTGTGAATAGACACGAAAGAAGTTTAAAGTCGAGAATGAATCAAGTCTTCACAGGAAACCGTGGAATAGCCGCCGACCTCTATGAGAATCGACAACCAAGTGGCGAGCAACGCTATGTCCATCAGGAGAGAGGATATATTTTTACCTGGTAAAAGAGACGCTAACCCCAGGAGCTATTGCAATGTCGTAGCTTTACAAAGTGGTAGAAAATTCATCCATGGCGTTAAAGAAAGCATCACCATCGATGAATTCTAGAAAATCGCAACAAATGAACACGAAAAATCGCATCCCACCCACTCGAAATATATGAGAAAGATCCTAATATCCTCTCTGAAACCGACATATTAGACCAAAATGACGACCTTGAGGAATTAATTGTTGAACCTAAGGGAAGGAACACAGACGTGGGAGACATCAATCAACACCCCTTACAGGATATAGATCAACACAATGAGTCTATAATCGATCGACGCTCTGACCCAAGAATCGATCGACGCTCTGACCCATAACCGACCGAACCGGTTAGGACAAAGGTCTACCAATCAAAACCCCCGTTTCCTCCAAAAACACTAAGCATAAGAAGAAGAACCTGGAAAAAGCAATATGCAAGAAAGTGTTTGACAAAATAAACATTGAGATGCCACTAAGCGATGCCATTCACATCTCGTATGCCATTAAGCAGTACATGAAATATGCGGCATCACGAAGATTCCATGAATCAGAACACTGTGTGATGATGGTATCCGAAGAAGTGAGTGAAATTATTCAAGGAAAAACTCCAGTCAAACTCCCTGATCCCTGTAGTTTCATTTTGTACTGCACTATTAGCGATGAGAGATTTCAAATATCCCTCTGCGACTTAGGCTCTAGTGTTAACCTGATGCCTTATTCCGTTGCAGTGGCTCTCAGGCTAACACAGTTTCAACCTTCCGGGTCACTCTCGTTTTAGTTGATAGATCCACTAGAATTCTGGAAGGTGTACTTGAGGACGTGCCCGTGCACATTCATAACTGCGGTATACCCGCAGATTTCATAGTGCTTAATTATGAGCGAGAACCTCGAAACCCGATTATCTTGGGTAGACCTTTCCTGGCCACTGTCGGGGCGATCATTGATGTCAGAGAAGGACGGATATGCCTCAACATTGGGAACATAACAATGGTCTTTGACATGGAAAAGATAATAAATAACCTTTGATCGACGGCCAAACCTACCATATTGATTACCTTTCCGACCTAGCAGAAGAATCGTTCATAGATATGTGCTTAAACGAACCTCTAGAGAAAGCAATCACATCTCATGAAGGAGCCATCTCTGCAGTAGAGGATCGCACTGGAGAGTATAAAAGGTTGATTGATGCCACAGAAGAAATTTTTAATGTAGATCTCGATGAAATCGATCTATCGACCCCCGTCGATCGACACCCCAACATCGCCGTCGACCGACGAATGGAGAAAGGCAAAAGCACCTAAAATCGAGCTTAAGCCACTTCCATCCGGCCTTAAATATGCTTTTCTTTACGAAAAATCTTATCATGTCATCATAAATGCAAACTTGAGTAGCGGAGAGCAAGCACTGTTACTAAATAAACTTCGGTAGCACTGCAAGGCTCTCGGATATTCGTTAGATAACATCCCAGGAATCTCTCCAGATTTATGCATGCATAGGATACACCTTGATGATGAATCCAAATCATCCATCAAGAATCAGAGGAGATTGAACCCCAACCTGAAGGAAGTAGTTAAAAAGGAAATCATGAAACTTCTAGAAGCAGGCGTTATTTATGGGATCTCAAACAGCAACTGGGTCATTTCGGTTCATGTTGTGCCAAGGAAAGGAAAAGATCACCATGGTAAAGAATGAAAAAGATGAATTGATCCCTACTAGAATGGTCATCGGAAACAGAATGTGTATTGATTACAAGAAACTAAATGCTGCCACACGAAAAGATCGTTTCCCTTTACCCTTTATCGATCAGATGTTAGAACGGCTTGCAAGCCACGAATACTACTATTTTCTTGACGGGTATTCTGGATTTTTCCAGATTCCCATACATCCAGATGATCAAGAAAAGACCACCTTTACTTATCCCTATGGAACTTTCGAATATCGCAAGATGCCATTCGGACTCTGTAACCACCCACTCTTCAGAACCAATCAACACCTACCACACAGATCTCGACTACAACACAGCTAACCTCGAGTACAACGAAGTTACAGAGATGAAAAAATAATTGAATACGAGGGATTGCTATGGATGAGGCTGGTGTTCTTCATATTTCCCATTAATTCGGGAACTCGACATTGATCGATGGTAACCATTCACCATCGATCGATACTGGCTGTAACTTAAAGACCGAACTAGATTCAACAGCAGAACACGAAAGGGAATATGGTTATCTACGACCAAATGACTTCAGCATTATGAGATATCCAGATGGTCACACACGAGCTATGGATGGCATAATTCTACATTTCACAAAAGAAGATGTGGTGGATATACTTGTGTTTGCTAGTGGAGCTGGAGATCTTTTCGCTCAGCAGCTGGATACTCAACCATCGATCGACAGTCGCCATTTACCATCGATCGACACCCACCAAGCATACCAGGGATGCGGTGAAGTTTACGAAGAATACAATTCAGATTACAAGGAGAAAGAGCTGATTGAGTCCCGCATCCTAGCACTGGAAGAAGCTGGCTGGGTAATGAATGCGAAAGCAGATAATAAAGCATCAATGGACGGCATATCTTGGTCATCGAACGATATCAAATGCAACCCAGAACCAGAGACAAGAACAGAAGATGCAGATAATGGTTTTCTCAGACCATATGAGTTTGGAATTTTCAGAGACCCAGAAGGACGTGCACGAGATCTTTATAGAAAGATTCTAAACATACCAAAGGAGGATGTGGCAGATGATATTGTTATGGCAACTGGATCAGGAGCTCTATTTGCACAACAGCCATCGATCGACGTTCACATACATGCATCGATCGACAGAGAGGAACAAAAGAACGAGCCGATCCACAGTGATCTATACACTCCAAAAAATCATAAATCGATCGACGCTAGAAGACATGCATCGATCAACACCATTCCAGGGTTGAACCAGTTTTCTACCTCTGATTCTTGTAGATCGGGAAGTCCATAATCAACCGATTGGATAACCCCACTACTGATAGACAGTACCGTGGATTTTGGACAGAGATCTTATGATGCTAATGGCAGAAGAATTTTCCATTGGGAAAAGAAAGATGAGTATGGCATCTACGGATATGAGAACGCCAATGCACGAGCTATAGATGGAAGAATTGTGAATATGAAAGAAGAAGATATCACAGCAGTTCTAGAAAGAGCTACTATGTTTGAGCTAAGCTACATATGTCTACCAGAACATGCAGCAAATATCGGTATGTCCATGAAGAAGTAAGACAAATACAACAAAGCATAGATTGATGATATCGTGCATGAGATCTACAAAGCTCAAGAAATGTCACTGGATGATTTCTACAAGAGGTTTGTTGATGTCTACTATTCTATAGACAAGTGCCTCACCGGTTTGACTACATGCAGGGACGAGATGAAGCAAGATTTGGAAACTATTCAAGAACAACATGAGAGTGGAGCAAACAGAATGACATAGATCGATGGGAGCATTATGCCATCGATCAATGCTAAGATCGACAGACAAGAGTCTACAGCAGAAAAACAACTAGAAGACCGATTCGATGAGATTGTTTTTTCTCAGAGTCTGATGAAGGATGATATTTCTCAAAAATTGGAGGATATATTGGAAACTACAGCTGCCAGATTTCAAATGCTACAGCTCAGTATTGAGAATCTACAAAGGAGAATGCATTCAGTGGAGGTTGCTAAGGAGATCATGAAAAATGAGAAAGCTAGAGGAGATGAAGCAATGAGAAGCTTCGTGAGTACATGGTTCTAGAAGAGCAAAGAAGTTGTAGACGTTTGTTTTCCAAGTGTTGATCCACCTCCATTCTAATCAGAAAGTTCAAAACATCGAGCTTAAGACTATAACCAAGCGCTGAGTGGGAGGCAACCCATTGTTTAGTAAGTTTTTATTTAATTTTTAATTATACTACTATTTATTTCAAGTTTTCCTTCGTTTCTACAAACTATTTAAACCACGACACCATAGAGGCATCATCGATCGACATTGGATCGCGACCATCGATCGACCAAACCCGCCTACCATCGATCGACCAAACCCGCCTACCATCGATCGATGGTCTCTTACAGAGAGAGGTATCGAGTTTTCTACTTAAGCTATTTACTTATGATTTGGTTTTTCCTAACCAATCCGAGGCAGATTACACTGGAGACAATGTAATTGAAGTCTGGGAGAGGTTCGCTAACACTATCTATTTGTTTCTGAGTTTTATATATAAGTTTTTCAAAAAATTATTAAGTCAAGAAGGGGACTATGATCAAGATTTATTATTGAATAACTGGACTTTAGCACCATTCTTAGAAAGGTTGTTTGCAGAGATTACTAGAGATACCAAAGTGGATCATTATGTCGCTATTACACACTTGCTTAGAAAGTTTGAAGGAACCGAAGCTGATTTCCAACACTAATCCTAACATATCTGCTTGCTTTGGGATTTGGTATACACTGGATCGGATTCCTTCTGCAAGTCTGGAAGGTAAAAGTTTGTGTGCTTCTGATTCCCCTCTCTCTCTCTCCCCTTCAGATAAAAAGAATCGAACAGGATTTGGTGGCTAAAACCATTAAAGCTTGATTCATATGATTCTAGAAAGATAAAAAGGTCAAAAAGAAGTGAACATGATCTGGTGCAAAAACCATTAGGGCTTGATTCATGGAAACGTGTCCAAATATCTAAGTCAATTAAGAAGAAAAAATGATACCCTCAAAAGAAGGGAGAAACTGACTGAGAAGAAGTGAGAAGAGAGTGAGGAAATGATTCAGAGAAGACAACATGTGTGTTCAGATACTTGCAGAGGTAAGAGTCCATATATCCTTTGATCGATACTCCCAAGGTAAGGCCTGCACTTTTATTTTATGCAAAGAAATGAAATCAGAGGGGCGAGTCAGACTAGTATTCACTAAGTTGTTGGTAGAATGGATTTGGTTGCTATAGTAGGAAAATGTATATAAAGTTTCTCTCTGATTGACTTGGTAGGATGTAAATGCAACAAAGTAAGGTGACAATTATACTTAGACATTATGTGACTCTTCGCTTTTCAAAACCTCTTTCGCAAGCTTGTTTGCTTGAGGACAAGCAAAAGGTTAAGTCTGGAGGAGTTGATATGGCCTATTAATTACCAGTTTTAGGCCATGTTATAGGCTATATTTAGGGTCTATTATGTGTGTTTAGGCTATGTTTTGAGGTATTTACAGGTCCATGTACGTTTTGGAGATATAGGGAGATACTTGGATCTTTTGGAACATTTAGAAGAATCCGTAGCTGATCATTAAGAGAGTTGAAGTACAAGACAGTCGTCGATCGACGACACAACCTTGTCATGGACCGATGGTATAATACCAAGATCGGTCGATGTTGCACACTTGCCATCGATCGATGATCAATTCACAGACAGCCGATCTCAAGCCCAAGTTACAGACAAATGATGAAGATACCCTAGACGAGTTTTGACTTAGATTTTAGGGTTTATATTTATGCTTTATGTATTACACACAGAGAAGTATGGAGTGTGGAGAGTAGGAGAGAGAGAGAGAGAGAGAGAGAGAGAGAGAGAGAGAGAGAGAGAGAGAGAGAGAGAGAGAGAGAGAGAGAGAGAGAGAGAGAGAGAGATGTTCTAGAGTTTTTATTATTCTATTATAGTTTTGTATTGAAATCCCAGTATTCTATTTATGCATTATATTGAGATTATTATTCTCGCTCTAATTATGTCTGAGTAGTTATCAACTAGATTTAGGATTGATTGATAGCAAGGTTAAGTTAATATCCATGAATTGAGTTGTGCTTAATGCTTGCATTCTAGAGTAGCTAACTAGGATCTCGAAAGTAGGACATGGACGACTACGAGAGTAAATTATGTACCAGAATAGACTCTATTGAACTAGGTGATTAGGCGCATGCGAGAGCTGGTCTAATTAGCTTGGTGAACATATCAAATCTCGTTCTCACTTCCTTCTGATTTCACCGTCGATCGACATTAGGCCTTAGCCGTCGATCGATGGTCTTTCCTTTTGCTCGCATACGAGAGTTGGAGTTAAAAGGGTCTTTCCTTCCGTGTTTCATATTCCCTATAATCCATTAGGCTTTAAACCCTAGAACTAGCACATTTACATTTGCATCTAGCTAGTTTACTAGCATATTTCCATAATCACGTCATTAGCATATTTCCATATTCACGTCATTAGCATATTTCCATATTCACGTCATTAGCATATTTCTATATTTACGTTATTAGCATATTTCCACATTGCATCTATACCTTCTAATAAGGAATATTTCATTGAATCGATTAAATACTACTGATATATATATATATATATATATATATATATCTACCTAGCTTAGTCTTTAGAAATAAGAAATATATTGTGTGTCATTGCTCTATGTGGATTCAATCCCTAAGTACTAAACTTGATCTCTCTAGGCAAGAGTATTGTTTTGTGTATTAGGATTAAGGGTTAATTTGATATTTAATTGTTTAGGATATTAATACCCGGCTAGAACAATAAACACATCGTGTCACCGCCAAAACACACACACGAGAAAACACACGAGAAAACACTCGATTTCTCTCCCAAACTAGCTAAACACGGAAGGAAAGACCCTTTTACTCCAACTCACATAATGTCTAAGTATAATTGTCACCTTACTTTGTTGCATTTACATCCTACCAAGTCAATCAGAGAGAAACTTTATATACATTTTCCTACTATAGCAACCAAATCCATTCTACCAACAACTTAGTGAATACTAGTCTGACTCGCCCCTCTGATTTCATTTCTTTGCATAAAATAAAAGTGCAGGCTTTACCTTGGGAGTATCGATCAAAGGATATATGGACTCTTACCTCTGCAAGTATCTGAACACACAGGTTGTCTTCTCTGAATCATTTCCTCACTCTCTTCTCACTTCTTCTCAGTCAGTGTCTCCCTTCTTTTGAGGGTATCATTTTTTCTTCTTAATTGACTTAGATATTTGGACACGTTTCCATGAATCAAGCCCTAATGGTTTTTGCACCAGATCATGTTCACTTCTTTTTGACCTTTTTATCTTTCTAGAATCATATGAATCAAGCTTTATATCACACTCGATATCACTAAGTTGTTGGTATACGAAGTATATTAGGCTTTAAACCCTAGAACTAGCACATTTACATTTGCATCTAGCTAGTTTACTAGCATATTTCCATAATCACGTCATTAGCATATTTCCATATTCACGTCATTAGCATATTTCCATATTCACGTCATTAGCATATTTCTATATTTACGTTATTGGCATATTTCTACATTGCATCTATACCTTATAATAAGGAATATTTCATTGAATCGATTAAATACTACTGATATATATATCTACCTAGATTAGTCTTTAGAAATAAGAAATATATTGTGTGTCATTGCTCTATGTGGATTCAATCCCTAAGTACTAAACTTGATCTCTCTAGGCAAGAGTATTGTTTTGTGTATTAGGATTAAGGGTTAATTTGATATTTAATTGTTTAGGATATTAATACCCGGCTAGAACAATAAACACATCGTGTCACCGCCAAAACACACACACGAGAAAACACTCGATTTCTCTCCCAAATTTTGGCCAATTTGCTCGTTTTTGAGTCTATCACTCGATTTTTACCCTTTCTACCTGTCTTTTTCATTAAATCACTCAATCATCAAGGTATATTCTCTAAATCTCTTAGTTTATGGAAATTTTTAGGTTTTGAAGAAAAATCAAATCTTTTGTGGATTAGCTCGGAATTTAGGATGTTTTAGGGTAATGGAGTACTAGATTAGGAACTATCTATCATCTTTACATATGATTTGCACGATTTTAGTTGATTCCTTTCGATTTTTGTAACCCTTGATCCGCGAACAAACCATTTATCGATGCCCATGAGTCGATTTCGATCGATGGCCATGAGGTGTTGTCGATCGATGCCCATGCGGTGTCATCGGTCGATGGTTGCTCTTTTTGTCTTGATGTCGATTCTAATTCTTGGTCTTTCTTTTAATTGCAGATGGACGAGAGGAGAGAAAAAGCACGATACGAGACCGGTAGCACCACCACGGGGTCCTCCATGCTGAGACCCTTGAACAAAAGAAGAGGAGAACTTACTCGCGACATTCGAGGATTATCCCAACCATCGAAAAGAGGTGGCATCGAGGGAATGCACACATCATCCCGTGCGCGAGGAGTGGGATGATTTTAACAGCCTCCACTACAACGCTTGGCAAAGCGTTTCCATCGAGCCCACCAAGTTCGTCGATAAGAGAACTTTTAAGAAACTGGGGCTCTACGCAGATTTTAGACAGATGGTGTCGGAGCTTGGACTGAGCACCATGGCCACTAAGCCATATCATATGTATCCCGACCTGGTCCGACAGTGCATAGCTACGGCTCAGGTGCTCTACAAGATCCCCAGGGCAAAGGTGGCGCATGAGGCCTCCCTGAATTTTCTCATCAGAGGCATTAGGTATCCGATCCCCATCCCACAGCTATGTGAGATTTATGCTTCGACATTGATACCAGCGCCTGTACAGTCACTCTTTTCCCTGGTCTGCCTACCTTCTGTGGCCTCATCGGGGCATGCCACTTTGACTCCGGCTCAGCCACGCAGACGGACGTCCATCACCCCACAGCTCGCATTTCCTGAAGGTCCTTGCCAACACTTTGTTGTGAAAGATGGAACCCAACAAGGTTAGGGTTCAGGAGCTGAGACTGTTATACTATTCCGTCAGGGAATTAGTTGGCCTCGATGACGAGGTCTTTCCCCCACCACTGAGCGATCAGCAGGTGAACTTGGGGGCTATATTTGATGAGCACCTTGCGAGCCTGAAGGAAAAACCCTTCAAGGGTTCTGGCTAAAAGAGGGAGACGATCGAGAGCCTCTTGACACCTATCTTCAGCTTTCTTGGCATTAGCTTCGAGGGAGCCTCGGTGGAGAGGGAGCTGCGGTTCATGATTGAGGGTCACTTGACGAGGACCCAGTGGCAGAAGGAGGGACGCTATTGGTCCTTTGTGGATGACGAGGGGCCTCGGATGATAGAGCTCCCAGCGCACGAGGTGGCAGACTTTGTTGATGATCCCCAGCGCCTCGCCTTCCGACCAGCTGAGCAACATCTCCACATGGCACCTCTCAGGGTACGGCGCAGAGGAGGCCTCAGACTAGCCCACCCGGTCGCATAAGCCACAACGGACGCACTAGCACAGCCACCCACATCTCTCCCAGCCTTCCCTCAGATCCCAAAGATCCCCATTCACGACCATGGTGTCTTCCAGCGGGTCGTAGTGGACGCACTTAGAGCGATATGGGCCAGAGTGGAGACGATGTCTCGGTGCCAGTGTTTCAGCTGTCCCAGGACCAGAGTCAGATCACCGCTGGGAGCAGCACCACAACACCAGCAGAACGACATGGATACCTCAGACGAGGAGTAGTCCCTTTGATACTCCTTCGTCTCTTATTTTGTTTTATTTTCAGACTTATACTCGTATTTCTTTAATTTTTCTTGTTGGATTTGGATTTAGACTACTTATTTATTGCTGATTGGATGTTTTTAACGTGTGTTTGAGTGTCTAAAAGAGCTAACCGAAAGAGAGATGATCATAATGGAAAGTAGACACACGATTTCAGTTTGTTAGCACACCATCAATCAACGACATGGTCCTGCCATCGATCGATGGCACATTTGCAAGAAAGGCACAGTAGATATATAGTTCGAATCCACCATCGATCGATACCTCCCATACACCATCGGTCGACGATGATGGTTTACCATCGGTCGACACTCACCTACTGCCATCGATCGATACTCCTAACAGATTTGGTACATTCTAATATCTCTTACACTGTTTCCTTACAATTTAATTTCTCCTAAACCAATCCGAGACAGATTAGACTAGGGACAATGTAATTTAAGTCTGGGGGAGGTTCGCTAATGCTATTTATTTGTTTTTGAATTGTATTTCTATAATCATATAAGTTTTTTTACAAGTTTTAATTGAGTCAAGAAGGAGACTATGATCAAGATTTATTATTGACTAACCACACTTTAGCACCATTCTTAGAAGGTTGTTTACAGAGATTGCTAGAGATACCAAAGTGGATCATCCTACCACTATATCACACTTGCTTAGAAAGTTTGAAGGAACTGAAGCTGATTTCTAACACTAATC
>CAJHQQ010001513.1:0-94073 GCA_905132885.1 Moricandia moricandioides
TATTGCTGTTGCTTAATAGGGGTTGTTAGTATAAATTATCATTTAAATTTAAAAAAAAATGTGATTAAGGAAGGGGCCGTCCCTTAATTAAGGGTTTCAAGGGACTGGTTTCCTGGGCCACGTGTTTCCCTTTTACTGGGTGAAACAGTGGTGCCGAGTGAAAACCAGTTTTTTTCTTTTCTTCTTTCTCTCCTCTCTTTCGTGTTCTCTTCTCTCTCAGGCGAAAGCCGATTCTCTCCCAACCATGGATGTACTCGACGGAACGGCGCGGCTCTATCAGTGGGTCTCGGCGAGGAAGGGGAACCGTGACCTTTCTATCGGTGGGTCTCGGCGAGGAAGGGAAACCGTGAGCTTTTTATCGGTGGATTTGTATCGGTTGGATTTCTCGACAATTCGAAAGGTAAATTGCATGTCTTTAAGTTGCATGTCTTTAGATTCTTCATCGTGAAACTTAATAGTGGCTGAGATTAATTTTTGATTTCTTTGTGTATGTTGTCCTGAGGTGGTGTGATGAAGAGGATGTCCGAGAGAGATTGTGTGATCAAGAGGATGTCTAAGAGGATGTCCGAGAGAGATTGTGTGAGGATGTCCGAGAGAGATTGTCATGAGGTGGTTTGATCAAGAGGATGTCCTGAGGTGGTTTGATCAAGAGGATGTCCGAGAGAGATTGTGTGATCTTAAGGTGGGTATAGGTATATTTTGTGCTTGTTCATCGTCAATCTTAATGTATAAATCCTCATTTTTTTTAATTTGTCTCGTCTTTTTTGGTGTTTAGGTGGTTTGATCAACACACATTGCACCAGTTCTTCACACAAAGGGGCAACGATTCATTAAAAAGGTAAAACCAATCTATTTACTCTGTTTAATTGTGATAAAGCATTGTACTCGTTGGTGGTTAGTGTTAGGTTATGTAATAAATAGCTTTGGTTATTGTTAGATTACGGTTGAGTTAGTGTTAGGTTTCGGTAATAAATAGCTTTGTGTCTTTGGTAGATAGAAATCAATGGACTGTTGTGTACATTGTGTTAGATAAATGTCCACTCCGACAGCTAGGTTGTGATCAATGCAGGGATAGGATTTAGTCTATAAAAAGCTTGTCTTATCTTGATTCTCGAATGCATTGGAAAACCTCATCTTCTTCCCACTTCCTCTTTGCTTCCCCATCTTTTATTTCTTCTTTCTGCCTCGCATCCGAAATGGATTCCTATCCATTTCATCAGCAGTTTAAGTTTGGTGAACTACTTAGTCAACAAACGCTTTCCTTTGGTAACACTGAAGATAGTGTTGAACTATCTTCATCACAAGTTCCATTTCTAGGTAGTCTAGGAACCGAAACTTCTAACTGTGATGGAGACACTGCTGAGCGCCGAGAACGCCGGAAATGGACACCAACGGATGATGTTGTCCTGATCAGTTCGTGGTTAAACACGAGCAAGGATCCTGTGGTTGGCAACGAGCAAAAATCCACCGGTTTTTGGAATAGGATTGCTGCCTACTACGCTGCAAGTCTTCTGGTTGCTGGCTGCGAAGAGAGAGAGCCAAGGCATTGCAAGCAACGCTGGCACAGGATCAATGACCTTGTGTCAAAGTTCTGTGGCTCGTATGAAGCTGCTACTAGAGCAAAAACTAGTGGGCAGAATGAGAATGACATTCTCAAGCTTGCTCATCAAATATTCCACAACAACTACAACAAGAAATTTACTCTTGAACACGCTTGGATGGAACTGCGACACGATCAGAAGTGGTGCGAGCTAGCTAGTGCTAAAAACGAAGGGAGCTCGAAGAAGAGGAAGTGTGAGGACGGTGGAGATTGCTCAAGCTCTCAAGCAACTTGCTCCAAGCGTCCCCCGGGTGTGAAGGCCGCAAAGATGAGTGCTAAGAAGATGGTGGTGGATGAGAGTAATTTTAATGACTTTCAAAGCATGTGGACAATTAAACAGCAGGATCTGGCGGCCAAAGAAAGGTTGTCTAGGATGAGTCTCCTTGACAGTCTCATTGGAAAAAAAGAACCTCTAGCTGAGTACGAAGAAGCCCTCAAGAAGAAGCTCATATGTGACTTGTTGTCAAATTAGTTTTAAGTTAAGCTTTGTTTTAAGTTTATGTTCAACGGATGATGTTTCATGTTAAGCTCTGTTTGAAGTTTATGTTTAAGCTATGTTTCATGTTAAGCTCTGTTTGAAGTTTATGTTTAAGCTATGTTCACATCAAACTATGTTTCATGTGTTATGTAATATAATTGTGTTTCAAGTTTAAGTTTAAGTTTATGTTTCAAGTTTAAGTTTAACTTTAAGTTTAAGTTTAAGTTTATGTTTCAAGTTTAAGTTTAAGTTTAAGTTTAAGTTTAAGTTTTAGTTTAAGTTTATGTTCTTGTTGTTGAGTGCTCTTGTGTCTAAACTGCTGTTATTGTCTTGTGCAGACGGCTGCTTCATGAGGAGAGTGGAGCCGAGTTCACAGAGGAGAGTGGAGCCGAGTTGGTAGAGGAGAGTGGAGCCGAGTTCACAGAGGAGAGGGGACACAGAGGGTTTGGTCTTTGTAGTTTTGTCTTTGTTTAGACACAGAGGGTCACGGGTTTGGTCTTTGTAGTTTTGTCTTTTTGCCTTTGTAGTTTTGTATTTTGTTGTCTTTGTTTAGACACAGAGTTTTGTAAACAAGGGTCACGGGTTTGGTAAACAGGGGTCACGGGGTTTGTAGACACAGGGTCACTTTGTTTCGCTTATAAAAAGACCATTGTCACTTCTTTTATACAAAACAAAAAAAATTTGGTTGATCACGAGCTTCTCTTCCATAGCCATCTGTGTATTCACTTACAAAAGCTAGCAACAAAATTAACAACCTTCTTTAAGAATCCTCTGTTTTCCTTGTTCGATGAAATGTGAGCTTCATGTGTCATCTCCTCTTTTATAACCATCGTTCACTATAACCATCCTCACTTCTTTTCATTTCTTCTTTCATATATATTTTTTTTAATTATCTCATGGCATCTTCTTCACAAAACAATTTCGAGGACTCAATCGATGAAACTTTCGATCAATATTTTGATCAACACTTTGATCAAACATTTGAAAATCTGTTCAATGATCAAGAAGACGAAAAGAAGACAAGAAAAAAAAGAGTTTTTATCGAAAGAAACCGTGAAGAAGGTCATTTACGGTTATGGAATGATTATTTCAGTGACACTCCAACATATCCTCAAAATCTTTTTCGACGACGATTTAGAATGAACAAGACATTGTTCATGCATATTGTTGATCGTCTCTCCAATGAAGTTCAATTCTTTCGTCAAAAGAAGGACGGTCTCGGAAGGCTTGGTCTCTCTACACTTCAAAAGTGTACAGCAGCTATTCGTGTGTTGGCATATGGTTCGGCGCTTGATGCGGTCGACGAATACCTGAGGCTCGGTGCAACCACTACTCGGTTATGTGTAGAAAAATTCGTGGAAGCAATAATAGATTTGTTCGGTGATCAGTACCTGAGAAGACCAACACCGGATGATCTTCAACGTCTACTTCATATTGGAGAGCTTCGTGGATTTCCCGGGATGATAGGAAGCATCGATTGTATGCATTGGGAGTGGAAGAATTGTCCCACTGCTTGGAAAGGGCAATATACTCGTGGTTCTGGAAAACCGACAATCGTTTTAGAGGCGGTTGCTTCATATGATCTCTGGATATGGCATGCATTTTTTGGACCTCCAGGTACCTTAAATGATATAAATGTTCTTGATCGCTCACCTGTTTTTGATGACATAATAAATGGTCAAGCTCCACAAGTGAATTTCTCAGTCAATGGAAGAGAGTATGATTTGGCTTACTATCTCACCGATGGTATTTACCCTCAGTGGGCAACTTTTATCCAATCTATTTCAATTCCACAAGGGCCGAAAGCAGTTTTATTTGCTCAACGTCAAGAAGCTGCACGAAAAGATGTCGAGCGTGCTTTCGGAGTCTTGCAAGCTCGATTTGCCATTGTTAGAAATCCAGCACTTTCTTGGGATAAAGTCAAAATTGGGAAGATTATGAGAGCATGTGTCATACTCCATAATATGATAGTAGAAGACGAACGAGATGAATACACTCAATATGATGTTTCGGATTTCCAACAAGGAGAAGGGAGCGGAACTTCACATGTCGATCTCACCTATTCTACGGAAATACCTACAAATATCGCCAATCAAATGGGTGTTCGAACAAGAATTCGTGATAGACAAGCGCATCAACAACTAAAAGGTGATTTGGTCGAACATATATGGCGTAAATTTGGACGTGATCAAGACAACAACTGAGCTTCGATGCCTCTTTCAAATCAATATCGTTTATTTTTGTAATCTTTGCTTTTTATGTTTTTGGTTTGTATTTCAAAATGTTATGTAATAAAAAAAATTATGTTTTTTAAAAAAATTATGTTTTTTAAAAAAATTATGTTTTTAAAACAAAAACATGTTTTTTAAAAAAAATATGTTTTTAAAAAAATTTATGTTTTTAAAAAACAATTATGTTTAAATATATGTTTAATATTTTTTTAATGTTAAGGAACCTTAATTAAGCAACCACCAATAAACCATTAAAATAGCATGTCTCTTAACAAAGTTGTTTAACTTAATTTTAGTACTTAAAAATTAGTTAACAACCACTTAAGCAACTCTAGCAATAAACTTGCTCTAAGTACTCTTCTGTCACCCTTAATAAGTAAGAGCGTTCGATGCAGATTCAATCTAACCCGTCCATTTTTATTAACTCTATCGTGGCCGTTGGAAAATGCTAGCTAACTTGCTCAAACAAACAATTTTTAAAAAGTAACATTTTCAGGACGGAAGACAAACTACCGTTAAATTTCTAATAAAAAAAAAAACTTTTTATGTTAAACGTCACTGTCCGTTAGTGAAACGTTAAATATCGCCACGTGGGGAAGGTAAAGGCTTGCTTATAAGCCGACATAGGTGTTTGGATGTCTGATCGTCGGTTTATATTCAATTGAATTTTATTTCTTCAAAAGTATAAATATGATCATATTCAAATATTCTTAATTCAGTTCGGATTTCTTCTGTTTTGGTTCAGATATAGTAATGCATCGTAAATATAGTTAAACCTATTATACTTTTGGGTTCAATTATATATCAAATTTCAGTTACCTAAATACTTATTTGTAATTCAAAAATGTGCACTTTAGCTCACAAACTTTAGTTCACAGACTTGGTAAGTTTAAACAATTTTCAGTAACAAAAGCTCGATGAAATGATTCAGAAATAGTCTTTAGAGGAGAAAACATAAACAAGTTATTTTACCAAAAAAAAAAACATAAACAAGTTAAACTTAGCAACAACAACTTCATAAAAGCAAAAAAATATTGTTTAAACTTCAAATTAAAGCACAATTATTTAATTTTCAGAAGCAAAAATATTGATAGTTGAATTTTAAATGCAATTGTTAAAAGATAAAAAATAATATTTAACTAAATACCAAAATATAGATTATATTAGTTATTTGAGTTAGTTATTCGTGTAATATATACTTATTTTACGTACTCAATAGTATCTTAGAATATTTTGGAACTTATTGGACATTGAGTTTGAGTTTAAAATAAACTTTTTGAAATTTGAAATTTTAAAAAAATTTGGATATCCATTCAGGTTTGAATTCAATTGGGTAAAAACTATAACCCAAAATACTGTAAAACAAGAATCATTTGATATTTGTGTCGGATCAATTTGGTTTAGATTTGTTTTTTATCAGATCGAATTTGACTATAGTTTTCAGATTTAATTTATTTGACATGCCTAAAGCCACCTTAGAAGTTTATAAAAAGGTCCAAGGTCCAATAATAGTTAATGGTCTAACGATGATGTTTTTTTTTGGCTTTTTCGTGATATAACTAGATTTTGTGTTCGTATTAAACTAAAAATTTAATTGTTATAAAACTTTTAAATTAAAATATAATTAATTTTTATAAATTTTTATTTATAATTTTTAGCTAAAATATGATTTATTGTTTTTACTATCAATGTTTGTTTATGAATTTTTCTTAGGTATTTATCTGATATAAACAAATTTAGCTTGTTTGTAAAACATAATTCTAGTTTTAAAATATTATATATATATATATATATATATATATATATATATATATCCTGATGCATATAAGTGTAATACACTATTGTAAATATTTGTAAAATTTAGTTTATCTATATTTTTATTTAAATATAAACAATTAAGCTATATGCATAATTTTAAAGTTTGATTTGTATTCAGAATTTTTTTACAACAAATGTGTGATAGTCTGTTATTTAGATTTGAAATTTAATCACAATGAATATTTTTATGAACTTTTTATGTTAAATAATCTTTGTAGATAATAAAAAATTAAACTAACATAATAAATTTTAATTAATACAAGTAACATTTTATTTATTAAGATAATAATATCAAAAATCTAGAGTATTGGATTTATCTTATATTTGATCTAATTAACTATGTTTTAAAATAGTGAAGCTTGTATAATTGTGTAATGTAGATTTCACTTTTTGTATCAAAAAAATATAAATAATTATTTATATCACAATAAATGGTTGATGAAGCGTAAACCATTTTTATCAGGAATGTTTTATTTAAAATTAAAAATATAAAAATATTGGAAAGAAAATCAACTTTTATGACAAATATAAAAAATATAAAATTAATACTTTTGTGTGGAAGAGACTTGGATAGTTACCAACTTACCACTAAATGATGATTTTATCACTTGATTTTATATATCAAACTTTGATGCATCTTTGGTTGTTATTCCAGTGAACACGTGCATGCCCTAATTTTCTTGGCTATTAAACCTGATATTTTGTCTGAAAGTTTTTCAAAATAAAAGAATAAAAAGTGGCCTATACAGGTATCGAACCTGTGACCTTCGCGTTATTAGCACGACGCTCTAACCAGCTGAGCTAATAGGCCATTTGTTGATATTCATTAAACAAAGTTTATTACTAAACAACTAATTTATTTCAACTCGAATTATATTACTGCGCGTAGAATCGGTGACGGCAAACTAGGTTAAGAGTCTGGGGATTAATTTTGCTATCAGATTATCTGTTCTGAATGTCTTTTCTTGTTTTAATTGAAGTTTTTTGTTTTTGTTTTTCGGGTGATATAGATTAGTGTTTTTGTGAATAAGGCTTGTATGAACTGAAGAAACAAATATCCAATGGAATGTGTAGTTCAAGGAATCACTGAGACACAGGTCCGTCTTATTACATATCAAAGTGTTCGAATGTTCATGAGTAACCCCATTTAGATTTGTAAACTTTTAACCTTCTGTTCATATGGGTACTTTGTATTTGACGTTTCTTGGTCAAATGTTCAGCATGTTAACCCGAACGCTTGAGAGTTCATGAGCTAACTTTCAAAAGCGTCCCAATAAACATTCCTTTACAAAATTCATACTGAAATCAAATATGATATGGTTATGATCAGTATCTTTGAAAACAAGAGGAGCTGCTCTCCATCATTAGCCCATACGATGACTAAGTTCAGTATTTTTCTACTTTCTATATCTCTATGAATCTATAATTGAAATATAGATTATCATTATAAATTTCAAATACCATTATAAGAGGTGGTGGTGTTTCTATTTATTAATTTCTAACTATAAATTATCTTTTTTGAATTCATTTAAATTCTATTTGATTGATATATTTTCTTGATGAAATTTTTAACAAGGTCAGATATTAAATAATTTATAAAATTTTATAGTTAAACAACTATAATCTCAAACCATTTTTATAAAAATATTAAATCCCATAAAAAGATTTTTATAAAAATAAAATCCTTTCGAGCCATTAATCGAATAAGCTTCCTTAAATTATGAGTGATGAAACACACAACCATGTGTAGCATTAGAGACTTGTGTTGAACATAACTTTTTATTTTGCAAAAGTATAGCTTAAAAGTTTTAAAATCGTTGCTTAATAGTATATTTGATTGTTGTATGATTAGTTAATTGGACGTTGGGGTTTATGGAAGCAAATAAAAGAGAATCTTTTTATTCGTGGGGATGACTTTTTTGTAATCTGTTTAAGATTTTGTATCAGTATGAGATTATTAGAAAAAAAAGAAAAGAGAGATCAGACGAAAAGGACTTATCTCGAGACAAAGGCATCAGTAAAATGAAATAATTTAATCAAAATCAAATGAAATGAAATAATAACCCGATAACTACGCATTTTGGTTGCTTTTTTTTTTTGTCAACCGCACTTTGGTTGCTTATATAATTAAAACATCTCTATTGTTATCTCAACGCTTATGGTTTATGGGTGCATACGCTATTATAAAACATGTCTCTGTCATAAGAGAACCCTCCTTTTTTTTTCATTTTCTTCTTCTTGATCTTTAACTTTCCTCTTCGGTTAACAATCTTCTAGCGTTAGGCAGAGTAAATTGGAAATCAGATCAATAATAGGGTTTCTCAGAAACCCTAGAACCTTGATAGTGACTACTTGAAGTGATCTACAAAAAGATCAGAGAGAAACGTGAGAAAGAGATCGTATTGAAACGAGGTAAGACTAAATTTTCCTTTTTTCTGATAGATGATTTGATTCAGTTAATAGCTTGGTTGACACGGATTGACTCGGATTGATATATTAACAGTTTGTTTGATATTGATAGATTTTCTTTTTATCATTTATAACTAGCTGATTATCCGCGCGCATGCGTGGAATAAAATTTATATACTAATAATCGTAGAATACTAATTTTGATTGTTCAACCATCATGTCATAAGTCTCAAAACGTATAGTCATGGACGTATGTCATGTTTGTTCATATTTTTTTATAAAACCTATTTACATTGAGCTTCAATAATATCATCTAGATGTTATAATTCACCATTTCACTTCGATATGAAGAATGTATTTTGAAATGATATCAAATAACATTTGAGATTTGCTCTTGCCTTGAATGAACATTAGTTATATATTCAAATTATTCATACATATTATTATTTATTTATTTATATATTCATTTATTTATTATGTAATAATAAATAATTAAGAAGCGAATAACTATTACATGTATTATCAAATTGGAATAAGTACATAAATAAAATTATATCCTTCTTATTTACAATAAGTTTTATTGATAAAAGAATCAAAATAATCATTTATTTATTTTATATCGTATATAATTAAAATTAAATGATATTGACATAGATATATTGTATATTTTAATGACTATATTCAGACATTTGACGGTATTAATTTACAAATGTGATAATCTAATACATGTACAATCAGTGAAATATTTAATTACTTAAGTTTTATAAAAGTTTTAGGAGTTAAAGTATATTATATGGTATCGATGGTTACTATTAGGAATTTTAAATTAATGATGTTCAATGTCTAGTAAGAGAAAGATTATTTAAAAAGAAGTTGTGAGAATCTCTATTGTGTGGACACATCATCACAATGACATTATTGTGAATAGCTTACGTTTAAGGTTATTCATTAAAAATGTTTCATTTTAATATATAGGGGATTAGAGCCCGTCATGAGATTTTTAATATATACTCCATCTGTTTTATAATAAATGTCATTTTAATATATTTTTCTTGACATAAAAAAAGTCATTTTATAATTCTAATACAAATTATATTTACTTTCATCTTAAAATTACTTGCAATCTACATTGATCTTATTAATAATTTTATTTATGTGAGATACTATTGGTCAAAATATGTGTAATTAATAACATTTTAAACACATTTCAATCACTTTTTTAATCTGTTTAAAAAAATATCAAAGTGACAAGGGAGTATTTTGTAACGCCCGACCACCCACGGCTAATGGGCCACCCACGCTCGCTCTCTCGGCCCGTGGGCCCCATCCCGTTCCAACGGTCGGTGCGTTATTTATTTCCGAGGCTTGAAATCCTGTTTACTGTCCCTGCAATCACCACCCGACCTTTTCCCGTGTTTTAGCCTCACTCACACGGTATCGCGAATCACTTCCCGATAGGTCACCCATCCTTTCACTACTCGAGCATAAGCACGCTTAACCCTGGAGTTCTAAACGGATGTGTGACGGAAAAGGTAAGTCAACTTTGGTGACATAGGTAGCCAAATCAATTCTCTTAAGCTTTTCCACATATCACAACTCGGGATGTTACAATTCACCCCCTCTCAAAGAACGCAACGCCCTAGTTGCGCCCCTGACAGGTCTCAAGACGTCTCTCGGGTCAAAACCGAGATGGCTAACCAGCTCTGATACCACTTATAACGCTCCGACCGCCCACAGCTAATGGGTCACCCATGCCCGCTCTCTCGGCCCGTGGGCCCCATCCCGTTCCAACGGTCAGTGCGTAAATTTTTCTAAGGCTCGAAATCATTGTTTACTGTCCCTGCAATCACCACCCGACCTTTCTCTGTGCTTTGGCCTCACTCACACGGTATCGCGAATCACTTCCCGATAGGTCACCCATCCTTTCACTACTCCAGCATAAGCACGCTTAACCCTGGAGTTCTAAACGGATGTGTGACGGAAAATGTAAGTCAACTTTTGATGACATAGGTAGCCAAATCAATTCTCTTAAACCTTTCCACATATCACAACTCGGGATGTTACATATTTATTAAAAAAATTCATAATTTTTTATATAAATTTGGGATCTATGTTTATTAAAATTGTCTTCAAGAAATTTGGAGGCTAGGAATGTTTCATTTGGTTTATAATTATTAGTATTTTGAATATGTAGATCTTCTTCTTCGTTATACTACCTAGGAGTGAGCGTTCGGATATCCGTTCAGGTTCGGATCGGGTATTTCAGATTTTTGGGTATTTGGTATAGGAGTTTAATACCCGTTCGGAAATTTTTTACACTTCAGATCGGGTTCAGATATTTTTAGTTCGGGTTCGATTATTTCGGGTCGGGTTTAGATATTTAGTTTTTTTTTAAATTAAATTATTCATTACTTAATTTTTTTGTATTTAAAAATATATCTTTAACTTAACTGATTTTTAAAATTTAATTGAACGATTAGTAGGTTTGGAAACAAAATAATAAGAACAAAAAATCACTAACTTGACTTTTTTTTTTTTTTTTAATTTTTGGATGCAACTTTTGTCATGCATTTCAAGTGAATAGTAAATCAATTTGTCTTTTATATATATATGATTTGATCTTAAGTCATTCTTAAATCATGTGTAATATCAATATATATATTTTTGAAAAGAATGAGAGAACTAAACTAGAAATATATTGTTAATTATAAGTATATTCGGTTATCTTTGGGTATCCATTCGGATATTCAATTTCTTGTAATTCAATATATATTCGAGTATTTTGCTATTTCAGTTCGGATTTTGGTTAGTGTTTTTCAGGTTGGGTTCAGATACAGATTCGGATAGCCGTAATACTATCCATAAACCCTTAAAAGGAGTCCTTGTCGATGTTATCTTGTAGTGACTGTGACACGAAGTTTCCTAGATGCATTTACGATCCCTATTTTCTTCTTTTCAAGAAACCTTTTTATTCAATTAAAAAAAAACCAATTTTTTCTTCTTTTCCAGAGAGAGAGAGAGAGAGAGACCAAAATGGTTTTTTCAAACACTCCATGCGCAGCTTGTAAACTCCTAAGAAGAAAATGCATGCAAGAATGTGTATTCGCACCATACTTCCCACCAGACCAACCTAACAAATTCTTATACGTTCACAGAGCTTTCGGAGCAAGTAACGTCGCCAAGATTCTCAACGACCTCCCCTCTAACCAAAGAGAAGACGCCGTTAACTCTCTCGTCTACGAAGCCGACGCTATAATCCGAGACCCGGTTTACAGTTGCGTCGGTTTAATCTCACTCCTTCAACAACGGCTTAAACAGATTCACCACGATACTGACATCGCCAGGAAAGAACTCGCCACTTACATTGGTCCTAAAGCTATGTTTCCTATTCTCCAACCGCAGCAGCCGCATTTCATGCCGCAAACGCAGCGACCGTCTTCTTCTTCTTCAGCGTCTGTCATGACTCAGCAAAAGCATCATAATCTGTTTCCATCGATGGATATTCCAACGGGGGAACTGTACCATCATCAGCATCAACAGAGTTTTGAGGCTCAGCAACTAGAAGCGGTTGAGAGAGAGCAACATAGTGAAATGCATGGAGCGTATGAGGAAGGAGGTAGTAGCAGTTCACATCATAATCATAATCATCAAAACCAACCTCAGGCTATGGTTTTGAGGTTTAGTGATGGTTTTGAGTATGTACCAACCGGTTCAGTTGCAGAAACCGGGTTTAATCAGTTGATGCCCAGCGGTACAACCGTAACCGGAATGTCACACTCTTTGGCTCTTGGTGTTAACTATGTTGGTAGTTCTCAGACAAATGATGCTTATCATACGGATCAGCAATTACATCAGTATCAGCAACAACATCATGAGGCTCAGTTATTCATTCCTTCTCAACCGCTAACACTTCAAACGCAAGAGACGCAGACGAGTTCAGAGAGCGAGCAAGGCGTTTAGTAAAAGAAAAAAAAATAGAAGAGGGAACGGCCTTTGACCTTCTCGCTTGCTCAATAACCTCACATGTTTTTTTCAGTTTAAAGAACCATAGGAAGTTAGGAAACAAAAACGTTCAAATTTTATTGTTCACACTAGTAATATTTTAGGGTTTGGATTTTGTGTACTTTCTCTGCATTTTTATTATGCTTTTATTGGCACAGAGTAATTATATGTTGAATAAAGTCGACGAAGAACCGATGATCCAATTGAACGTCAAAACTCTATTGTAAAAAAATTCAACATATAATTAATATTTTTCAACTGTTATTGAAATTTAAAATTCACAACCATTTTTTAACTATCACAATTTAACTAGTTTTTCAATTCTATTTTCTTAACAAAAGGGTTTAAAATATCTTTTTCAACTCTTATATACTATTCTCATTTATCATATTCATAAAATTTAAGATATTAGTTGTAAGAAATAAATAAATGCGGTAATTTGAACGGTCAATCATCAAACTTTTATCAATTACAATTTACATTCACTTATTTATTATATATATAGCTAGGTTTATCTTTATTATTATTTTTATTTAATAAAAGAGAAGAGAGAATATATAATGGGTAGAAGTACTTTTTATATGGTCCATATAATGTATATACGATTATATATATATTTAAATAGAAAAAACCAATTTGATAAGTTGAACTAGTTCAACCAATAGCCATACCACATTTATATCCAGTCTTGTTTTCAAAACATTGAGTATAATCAAAGGCTTATATCAAAATTGAACAAGTGATCTCCGCACTCATCTCTCCCTGTCGGTTTACAGTTTGTTTTTCTTTGTCAAATATATTTTTCATTTTTCTTTAAATCTTGGTTTAAGTAAATGAAAGATATTACTGATATTAAAACAGATATAGTATATATTTAGCATAAATATCTAATCCCCAATATATTAAAATAAGAAAACTTTTAATGAATAACATTTGAAGTGTAATATATTTACAAAAATATTATTATGTTGATGTGTCAGCATAATGCTTCTCACATCCTCTATTAAAAAACTCATATCGTACTAGAGTAATTATATTTTTATGTCATTTGACCTCACTTATATATTATTAACATACATTGTCCATTTTTCCTTAAATAAAAGCTATATAATTATCTAACATGGTTAATAAATATATGATAATTAATGATTCTAAATAATAAAGATTTGATAACATTTTTTTATCTTCCATCATTTTTTAAATTTTATATTCTGAAAGAAAATTAAACAATCACACAAACATATAATAATTTTTTTTCATATATGCTATATTTTGAAGTTTTTCAAAGGATTATAAATTACCAAGACTGTTAAATCCACACTGAAATTTTTGTGATCAATCATCTAACTTTTTTTTTGTTATAACAAGATACAAATGATCATAAAATCATATAAATATGAATTTTCATTTAATATATATATATATGTAGATATATATTTCAATATTATTTGAATTAAAATATATATCATATATAATATATAGAAACATGTTAATTTTTGCATTTAGTAGTAAGCCTCAATTAATAAATATTCATATTAATAAAAATAATATTTTTGTTGCAACAAATATAAAATTATTAATAAAATCATATGAGGACCAAGCCTCAATTAATAAATATTTATATTAAAGTATACTATATATCTATGTTAACATCATTTAGTTTTAATTATATATCATATAGAATAAATACATGATTATTTTGATTTTTACCAACAAAAATTACTGCAAATAAAAAAGGGTTAGCTTTTATTTATGTGTTTACTCTAATTTAATTATGTACGTAATAGTTACTTGTTTCTCAGTTATTCAATATAATTATTATTACATAATACGTAAATAAACACAAAATAAATAATAATATGCATAAACAATTTGTATACATAATTAATATTCATTTCGCGTAAGTGAACATCTCAAATGTTATTTGGTCATATCATTTCAAAAATACAACTCTTCATATCAAAGTGAGATGTTAAACGGATGATAGCTGTGAAGCCCATTGTAAATTAAATATGTTTTTAAAAAAATATCAGCAAACATGACCCTACTCATCAACTTTAAATTGACTATCCATGATTTTACGTTTGAGGATTTATGACATGATGGTTAAACGTTCAAAGTTAGTACTCAACAATTATTAGTATATAAATTTCATTCCGCGCATGCGCGGGTAATCACCTAGTATCTATTAAACGAGGCTTCATACTCATATGAATTTTTTTATTTGTATTTTTATATAAAAAAAAAGTTTAAACTATTGAGCACAAAATTTCAGTGTGACACTTTTAACAGTTTTAATGATTTATAATTGTTCAGAATATAACATCAAAATCTTTCTTTTTTATTATATAGTTCATATGATTGTTTAATTTATTGTAATAATATATACATGACAAGAAAGAGATTTGAAGAATATATCCTTGTATTAGTTATAAACTTATAAGCCATATTATAAAACACGGCTAGGACGGCGTATAATCGGCGGTTGAACGTCAATCAGAGGAGAAACATGGTGATTTGTCCCAATTCACTTTAAAACTCGATATTGTAATGAAAATAATCACTTTTATAGATTATGTGTTCAAAAATATCATAAAATACTGTAATTTTCAAATTAGAATCTCATATAAATGTATTTCTCCAAATTTTTCCTATAAAAATGGTGAAGAATCATGAAAAAGTGTGAACTGTGACAAATTTAGGGTTTCGACAAACCACTAGACCATCCTACATATTTAGAAATTCTATACATGTAATATATATATATATATCTAATATATATTAAAACACACATAAAAATAATCTTTGATTAAACTCTGATTTTTTTTCAAATCGCTATACTCGATCCAAGCACACGGATAACATCGAACGAGTTCTTGAACATGGGTTATAAGTATATATATGCCACCGATCCTATGTATATTGATAATAGGGGTGGACATATCGGTTTAGTTTCGGGTTCGGTTTGGGTTCGGTTTGGTTTGGTTAATTTGGATTTAATAAAACTTAACCCAATAAAAACCAAAGTAGTTTTGGTTCGGGTTTGGTTTGGGTTTAGTTTGTTTCGGTTTAGTTCGGTTTAGTTTAGTTTAGTTTGGTTTAATTCGGTTTGGCTTAGATTTAGTTTGGTTCACTTTATTATGGTTTGGTTTAGTTCGGTTCGATGTAGTTCGGTTTGGTTATAAAATATATTGGTATTAATTTGATTATAAAACAATTAACTTACTAAAAGACTACTTGCACCTAACTTTGATCTTTATTAACCATAGAAGAATTTATGTTAGATAATATTAACTTTAGACAATATAAATTGAAGAATTTACGAGACAAAACGGCCACAAGACTTTAAATAATTAATAGTTTTTAAGTTTTGTTTTTACTACAATCTTTAGGTATTACATATTATTAGAACTAAAACTAGAGAATATATATATAAGAATATTATTTGTATCATAATTTAAAAACATAGAAGTTAAGAAAAAAATGAAATCTTAACCAAAATATTCACAATATGTTAATATATATATATATATATATATATATATATATATATATATATATATATATATATATATATATATATATATATATATAAATAATTTATTAATAGAAAAAACATATTGGATTATTAGATAGTTCGGTTTAAACCCAAACCAAACCAAACCATTCGGGTTGAATTTAGTTCGGTTTAAACCCAACCCAAACCAAACCATTTGGGTTGAATAAAACATGAACCAATTGGGTTATGTGAAAAACACGGTTTGGTTTGGTTCAGTTTAACTTCGGTTGGATTGGGTTGGTTCGGTTCGGTTTGGGTTTTTTGCCCACCCCTATATTGATTTATGTCGATGTAACTTGGTCAGTTGCACATCTATTATCACGTAAAGTGAGTGTTGTAAAACAATGAAGTTCAGAGATTTTCAAAATATATATATGTGTATGTATATTTTATATTAGTATTTAATTATTGAGTTCTTAATTTTACGAGAAACTCAACCCAAAAATTCTTTGCATGGATACTTTGGATTGAATTTTCGGTAAAATTTAAAAATTCATAATTAAATATTAATATTAATATAAATATAATATATATATATATATATATATATATATATATATATTGAGGACCCTGGATATCCTTTTTGGAGGTGCTTTAGGCCATGATTAACCCGGGTCTCTTAAGGTGGGGTTCTTAACGTAAAATTTGTCTTTTTAATTTTTTTTCTTTTTTTTTTTACATTTTTCCCGCTAAGAGACGTCTCTTATGGTTCTTATTTAAAAGACGGTTCTTAGGTTTTTTTAGTTAAAAGCTAAGAAACGTCTCTTAGAAAAGGTAAGACCCTCATTAATCCTGCTCTAAGTCGTTACAACTCACTTACCTTTCTAGCTGATATCTTTGGGTAAGAGAGAGATATTGAGAGAGAGTAAACAAGGAGATCATGAATTATGTGGATTGCTAGTCTTTGCCAATCCCCGTAAATATAGCTCTTTCTTACATTAAAAAAAAAAAGAAGGTGAATTATGGTTGTTAATGTGACGAAACTACCCCTTATCCGAGTACGAACGCCGTTAGATGTAAGATTCCGTTAAAATCTCTTTTATTGTTTTAATTGGTCAAAAGACAAAGCCGTCGCTTCCGGTTCACACGAGCCGCACGCGTGCTTGGATTTGTCTCTACAGCCGATTCTCTCTAGGGCTCCCTCTCTGCCTCTCTGCGTCCACGTACAGAGGTGATTTTTATCTCATCCTTTGATCGGAGACGGTGTATCGGAATCCAAGCTCGGGAATAATTCGAAGGTTGTTGATCATCGGTGGGTGTAAGTATATCTTTTTGATGGAAGATAGTGTTGTGGATGATGTCATAAAGAGGTTGTTGGCGGCTAAGAACGGGAAGACGACGAAGCAGGTTCAGTTGACGGAGGCAGAGATTAGACATCTCTGTTCCACGGCTAAGCAGATCTTTCTTAGTCAACCCAATCTTCTCGAGCTCGAGGCTCCTATCAAGATTTGTGGTATCATCATCTTCATTTCCTTTTATGTCCAATGGAATTTCATTTTTATTTTGAGATTGATAGCTAATCAGACATGTTGCTTGAGTGTCTAGTTAGTGAGGTAGCACTTTTATGTTGTGTTTGTTTTGACAGGAGATACTCATGGTCAGTTCTCAGATCTCTTGAGATTGTTTGAGTACGGTGGCTACCCACCTGCTGCAAACTACTTGTTCCTTGGGGATTATGTAGACCGTGGTAAGCAGAGTGTTGAGACCATATGCCTCCTCCTTGCTTATAAGATCAAATACAAAGAGAACTTCTTTCTCCTTCGTGGGAACCATGAGTGTGCTTCTATTAACCGTATCTATGGATTCTATGACGAGTGCAAGAAGAGATATAGCGTTAAAGTGTGGAAGATATTTACTGACTGCTTTAACTGTCTCCCTGTTGCTGCTCTTATCGATGAGAAGATTCTATGTATGCACGGTGGGCTATCCCCTGAGCTGAAGCATTTGGATGAGATTAGGAACATTGCTCGTCCCGTTGACATTCCTGATCATGGACTACTGTGTGATCTGTTGTGGTCTGATCCTGACAAGGACATTGAAGGGTGGGGAGAGAATGATAGGGGAGTCTCTTACACCTTTGGGGTTGATAAGGTTGAGGAGTTTCTTCAAACGCATGACCTTGACCTAATCTGCAGAGCTCATCAGGTACTTGAGGAAACTGTTCTCTTTTGTTAACTTATCGTCGTAAAAGCTGATGACTTTGTTAAACTCTTGAAGTTGATTGTTTTCCCTTTTAGGTTGTGGAAGACGGGTATGAGTTCTTTGCAAACAGGCAGCTAGTTACGATATTCTCAGCCCCAAACTACTGTGGAGAGTTTGACAACGCAGGTGCCATGATGAGTGTAGATGATTCCTTGACATGCTCTTTTCAAATCCTTAAAGCATCTGAAAAGAAAGGAAATTTCGGATTTGGCAAGAATGGAAGGCGAGGAACCCCACCTCGCAAGGTGAGCTTCTTTTAAAACATAGATCATAGTATTAGCCAGTCTTTTAATCAACGGCTTCTTATACAATCTTCTGTTTAGGGTGGTGGGAAAGGCTGAAGACAAAGTCATGCTTTCTTGGCTCAAAGACACTTGCTTGAGCTGAAGTTATATCACCAGACTGTATTATTCTTCTTCTTCTCTGGATCACTTTGGCAAGGGGTATTCCTGTATTTTCCCTTCACTTTTCCTCAAGGAGTGAATATGAAATATCTGACCATATAAATCTTGCATCTTTGATCTATATGAATCCTAGATATGATATGTGGGATACACTTTCTGTTGTTGTTTTTTGTTAATGCATTTAATGAAAACCCTGATGTTCTCCTGTGACGTCACTTGGACAAAACGGCAAGCTGTTTCATTTAGACATTTAACAATGATAGATAGGTCAAGATTCGCAAAACCCTAGTTCCATTTTGATTAGAGAAAAAAAACTAGGTTTTGTAGATGTTTGTAGGTAAATTCCTGGGCTTCACGTCATACAAGTAATAACATAAAAAATAAACTTCTTCCTCCTGGATCCGTTACTGGATTTAGGAAAAACAAACCATTGATGGCAACTGCGACTTCTCAATTTACTTCTATCTACCCGACAAAAAGATAGACTGGATGCTCTTAAAAGGAGGGAATAACATCTATTCATGGCTTATTGGATAACCACAATCTGAGAACATAGATGAAGGTACTGAAGCTGCGGCTACATCGGTTTTTTTTTGCCAAGAATATAGATTTCATATTGGCATAGCATCCATTTCTTGATTGGACAAGACAAAACCGGAACTATTTTCTTTGTTGGGGTCAGTGGAGGGATTAAAACCTTAATTAATTAATCACACTACCACTTGCACTGATTAATGTTTAATCACCTTACCTGCCTCTAACATCGTCATCTCACTTGCCTCAATATACTCGCTCTAACTCTGGTTGCTTCTGGTCCCAACGACCCCTCAGCCTCCATCCCCACGGATTGAAGATGTGAACCGGGGCGGATCCATTTGATGAGTAGTGGAGTCACTTGACACCCAAAAAAATGATAAAATTATGTTTTTTTTTATAGTAAATTGTCAAAATTTCAGTAGCCTAGTTCGGTAAAATATGATTTCAAACCCCAAAACCCGAGTTTGATTTCCACCAATGACACCTTAAGTTTTTTTGACGCTAAGTCAAATTTATTCATGTTTGTGTTTTTTTTTAGTAAAAGGAAAAAGGAAAGACAAAACCAAGAAGCCTATTTCTAATGATAAAGAGCTGATTAATGAATTACTACTATGTTGAATGAGGTGGACTTTGGAACAGTGAGGATTTGAACCACGAAAGTTTATGTATTATGGAATTATAATCTTAGAAGACATTTAATGTCTTTATAATAATAGCTTTATTGTTGTCTGGCAGGCCACGTTCATCGACATCATCCGAACCAGATTTAGGCTTAAACGGTTCAGGTTATGTATTGGTGCTGCTTTTGTATGTGAATGCTCAAATATGGTTCATTAACTATACATTATTTTAAAATGTAGATGAACATCAAGCTAAACTCGGATTTGAAATTTTGAAAAATCCCAAAAAAACTTTAACATCGGGTTTTTATTTGACACAGTGATTTTGTTTTTTTTTTTAATTGTAACATTACAATAAAAAGAAAGAAAAAGAACAAGCTTATTTGATTTGAAATGGAACATTACATAAAAGACAAAAGGAGAAGAAGACAAAGAGTAGCTGGTAAAAGGCGGAACATGTCCTACCGCGAAACAGAAAAGAAACAGAAACCAAAGCCAGAGTTCTTGGACAATATCAGTCTCCACAGCTTCCCTATAAGTTATCAATCTATTCCTCAAAACTTAAAACACCGGGTCGAAAGTAACGCCAAAGAGATGTCTGTTCCCCACTATCAACCTGAACTCACCACTTCGGCTTGTATTACCTAAATTAATATTCATTGTTGGTACGTCAGCACATGGGCGGTTCCGAGATTAAGGGGGCCTAAACAATTTAATAAAATTTGTTAAAAAAAAATTTATTACAAATTTGGGAGCTTTTTTAAATATAATTTTTTTGAAAAATTTTGGGGATTATAGGCCAATGTTTCATTTGGCTATGCCAAGGATCATTTCTGCGTCAGCACTTCCGAAAGCAAACCTGTAAGCTTGGTTAAAATTCTGGATGGTGAAAGTGTTGCTTGACTTGGATCCCGTCAGGACTACTTCTTTGATTTTTTCGATGAGCTATCTGCTACTATCCAAAACCGGACTCACCGCAGAGTTTGAAACCTGGGAACTTGATGTTAAACACTGTTGATGCACGTACGACCACATCTGATGGTAATACAAACATAACTGGTCGACGTAGTTGTACAATTGTAGGATGGACCAATACCACTCTGTGTGGGCATGTGAAGGGATCAGAACTGCTGATACTGTAATTGTGAAAAGAATCACTTTCATTAGGTTCCCCCAAAAGCTGGCGAAGTACCAAGCATTGGTCATTACTAGGGATGTTAAGTTTAGGGTTAGGGCCTAATCCTCTTTAGTTTAATATAAGCCTAGTCCTATTTTAACTCAACCCTATTATAACCCTACTTTAAATAATGGTTAGGACTGGTACATGGCTAACCCATTTATGTTTTATGTAAGTCAATAACTCTTTGTATATCAAATAATCTAAAGTTTACATGTTTTTAAAAACTTAAAATATGATTATATAAATGGAAAATATATCTTTTTTATTTTTGCCTTTAAATCTAAACATAGAATTGAAAAAACAAAGTTTACATGTTATTTTTATTCAATTATTTATAATAAAACAAGTAACACTTCTTGCTCTCATCATCTCTCGAGTCTCTCCACCTCAAACTCCACTCTGCGACCAAAACTTGACATATATTAGAGTGAACAAAACTGAGATCAGTCCAAGCTATAGTTCGTTGCTCTATGAATACATTCACAAGTATGATATAGTGATACTACATGTCAAGTTCCAAACTATAGTTCATTACTACTAGTAATTTACTAGTCTACAAAACACACTCAAACATCATCACAACAAAGACTAAAACAGTTCATTATCACACAGCTGAGACAAAGCTAAATAAAGCATAGTATTTACCACATATCATATGCTTGAATCTTCAATTCCTGAGCTACTTGCTATTTTATTAACACCTTCATCATCATAATCAAAATACTGCTCGATGTCTCCTACAATAAGTAATCAGTGAGTTAACTAAAAAAACATATACACTAATCTCAAAACGATATTTTACCTTCAAATTCAGCAAAACCTCGTAGCCAATTTCGCGTACAAATTAAGGCTTAGACAATTTTAGGTAGGAGACGGTTTCTGAAAGGATTCAAAACCCGACCTCCCACACTAAAAGCAGATTCCGACGCAACAATAGTAATAGGAATGATGAGAATATCAGGGGCAAGCAAAGCCAAATCACCATATCGGTGTTCCTTATCTTTCCAATAATCTAACACTTCCATATCAGAGAAAGCTGAAATATCAACCTTAGTATCAGCCAAATACATGTCTTAGGTTCTTTCTTTCGTTGTTTGTACCAAACTGGATACACCTTTCCAGCTCAAGCAGATCTTATAGTCAAACAAAATCAGAGATAAAAGAAGTAATTAGCCAAATATTAAGAGGTCAAAATGAACAAGAACCTCAAGTTAGATACTCACATCATCCAAATCATCTTCAAGAGGAGATTCTGTAAGAAGCTCGTGTGGAGTTTTTCTTGGAAATCTAGAAGAACTTTTTGAAGACCTGGATTTGTACTCTTTATAAAGCGACTCCAAGTTCTTCCTCACGACTTCAACCTTCTTCTCAGAAGTTTTAGGATCCAGCTTATTATAAGCTTCCTTAAGCATTTGAAGCTTAATCCTTGGATCGAGTACTGCTGCCATAGCCAAAATTTAATCATCCCAGTATTTTGTAAACTTATTTTGCATTTCCATAGCCATTAATCTCATCTCAATATCATTACACCTTGCATACTTCCGCAACAACAACTCGATCTTCCATACTAGCGTGAAATAAACATTGGTTGTGGGGTATTTAACTCGAGAAAAGTATGTTGTGATTGTACTAAATGGCTTCAAGAAGTCTCGAATCTTCTCACCACGACCCCACTCTTCTTGAGAAGGCAAACACTTGTAGTTTCTATCATACAATTTCAGATTAGCAAAGGATTTACGAAACTTGAGAGCTCCCACCAACATCTCGTATGTAGAGTTCCATCGTGTGTCCACATCCAAGGACAAACCAGCAGTGCTTACAATACCAACAATATCAACACACGCAACAAAAAAAGTCTTTCCTTGAATCAGAAGCTTTAACAAACTTAACGCTCTCCCTAATGTTCACCAAAAGACTAGAACATAACTCTAATTTTTTCTTGACAATCAAATTCAAGATGTGGGCGCAACACCCTACATGGAGATACTTTCCATCACACAATAACCCGTTCCCACTCTTCAAACGAGGTGTAAGGATATTTTGCATATTGTCATTAGCAGACGCATTATCTAAGGTCAGTGAAAACACTCTTCGCTCTAAGCCCCAATCCTTTAAGATATCAAAAATCTTCTTGGCTATTGCTTCACTGGTATGTGGGGGTTTGATATCACAAAATGTCAAGATGTGACTGTATAACTTCCATTTCTCATCAACGTAATGAGCAGTCAGGCATATATAACCCCTCACTTGGCTATGGGCTGTCCACAAATCAGAAGTAAAACACACTCGACCTTGGTAATTTGCAAACACCTCTTTCAACTTCAGCTTTTCTATTTCATATATTTTATACACATCCCTACTTGCGGTTTGTCTACATATAGGCTCACAGTCTGGATTAATATACTTATCTCTCTCTCTAACCTTTTCATATTCTACATACCGAAAAAGAAGGTCATGATACATTATAATCTCAGAAACCATATCCCTATCAACTTTGTGAAACCATATCCCTATCAACTTTGTGATCATAAGTATGACTCTCTTCGGTTTCAGGTTTTTCTGGACAAGTGCGTGAATGGCGTATCAATGTTGATGTTCCATAACTCTTATCTATCACCAACTTAATACCACAGTAGTGGTATCTAGCCCTTTCTTTACCATCAGACTCTACCCCTACTCTACCCCTACTGATGTAAAGTCTAGCCAACATTTGGAAGTTTTTTTACGCACCTGTTTAGGACGTTTAGCTCGTGGAGCTCGTCTACCTTTTGTATGTATTGACTGAGAAGGTTGAGTGTGTGTTGACTGAGCAGGATGAGTGCGTGTTGTCTGAGCAGGCTGAGTAACACCTAGATCATGTTCTTGAGTGTCTTTATTATACTCAAGTTCCATAAGTTCATTTTCTGCCTCAAGACCAAGCATTGGCCATTAGACTCATTACTGGCCTCCTCATAGAATCAAGCACTCTTTCGTTGTCGTCAGCAACAACACCAGATGCTATTATCGCAACGAGCAAGAAGGATATCATCAATCGGAATATTGTGATTACACTAGCTGTTTTCATTTTTTTTATTTTAAATTTCTTGTTTTGTGCTCTTTTTGTTGAGTTCCTTTGATGATTAGCTGGTGTATTTATAGAGATTAGCTGGGTCTTTTTTGAAATGTGGAATTTGTGTTTTAATCCTCCTTTTTTTTCATTACAACCTAGATATTACGAGTGGATCTATTCGAATAAGCTTTGTTCAATTGTTTGTGTTCACGATTTAGCATAAGTTCAATATAAGATGAGTCATGCATCCCACTTTGACAGAAACCTTTTTAATAGGAGTATGCTTTAATTACATGACTTATTAACATTCAATCACAAATCAGAAATTCTGTTCAGGAACTGAAGTTGCCTAATTAGAGGATTGAGAGTCTCCATGAGCTTCTCACAAGGATGATTATGAACACCTTCGTAGGTTGTTACAACGACTTTTGGATCTTTTGCCAATCTTTGCACTTGTTTCTTCACGTTGCATGTATGGTACGTGCATCTGTAATAGCTCCTGCAATTTTTTTTGTTACCACAAGAAATGAATAATGAATCACTCCATATGATATTCCCTGTTACGCTTTTTCTTATAGAGTAAAATTCATATTAATCACAGGTTTTATTCGATACTTTTATAAATTGTTTCACATTGATAATTGAATAATTAATTAATATATAAAAGGTAGAAACTCATTCATTTATCGCCAATTGATTTTAAATTTGAACTTTAGAATAAGTTTGTGTTTAACATGTATCAGAGCCACTCGATGTTAGGCAACTCTGTATATGTTGTTCTCAAATTTGCCTACACTTTTTAAACGTGAGGGAGAATGTTGATGAATGAATAAAAATATTTTCTTATATGCTTATCGGTTGATTTGGTCAGTCATGGTAGAAATAAACTTAGTGCTACCGAGTGGATTAGCCGAAAGCGTACCACACTGTCTGATCCGAGTTTGAAATATTATCCAACTCATTTCGGGTTGGAGTGATTGCTTGTTACAACTTACAATGTTAACCACATGATGAAGCCCAAGCGCAGACTAGCTAAATAGTGATAATTTAGTTTCTAGAAAAGAATCAAATCCAGGACCCACGTGGGTACACGCCAAGTCCCAATAGTCTACTACCACTTGATTATAGTTGGAAAATTAATTAACTAATATATAAAAAATAGAAACCAATCTAATTATCAATTAGTTTTAAGTTGAAAGTCTATCATAAGTTCAATATTAAGATAGATCCTTGTAATTTTTGGTATTTGTTAAGTACATGCATTTTGAGTTTTGAAAACTTAGTAATTGCTAAGCTAAAATTTTTGAGTTACTCTCGATAATCATAAACATCATCCAAAGTATATATATACTTAATTAGGCCGGACGAAACGGCAACAACCAAATCATGTTATGTTCAATTTTTTTTTGGTGTTATGTTCAATTATCACCGATTCATCGATACATTATCTTAACATGTTTCAACTGAAACATATAAACGTTAAGCTATTTGGATTAATGATATAGGTTGCCGAAGCATTTTGATGATTTTTAACATGCATGTTGGACTAAAAATAGGATCCAACAATGATTATCGTTTGTCATTAGCAAGTAGCAACAACGAGAGACAAACAGACCAATATGAGTCCGTTTGGTTAAAAATGATATTTACTTGAAAATAATGTTGTTGGTTATCTATACGTACCAATTTTATAGCTAGGTTGTTAAACTAATGTTTCCAACCATGGTATATTGATATATACAAGTGACCAAGACTGCATGTGTATATATGTTCTTAGGTCAATAATCTACTTTAAGAATAGCAGATATATATGTATGTGTATATATAAGTCCGCGTTCTTTTCACTGTAAGCTTTGTTATTTTGGTTGTTTTATTTCGGTATGGTTATTCAGGTCACCTCAAGTTTGAGTAATGGAATAACCGTTTGTCGACAAAAAAGAAAAGAATATCAGATATATTTAAAAAAAAACATAATTAGAGAAGAGAAGAACCTGGGATGAGCATTGTTTTTGACAGCTTTCTGACCGTATTTTCGCCACCTATAACCATCATCAAGAACATCATCATCACTCCTTGTATGAAACGCAATCCTCTGCATGGCCGACGATCTCTTCCCTTTCCCTTTATTGTTATCACTTAATCCTACCATCTCCGCCCCTCCACCACCACTCTGAAAATTCTCTGGCTGAGCAGGTATATGAAAACTGGCCGGAGAACAAGAAGAAGATGGCCCCATATCGCTGGAAAACATTAAGGAAGGATCCATCATCATTATTGTTTTGTCGTCAAAGGAAGAGAAGGGGTTGTTTTCGCCTTCTTCTAGTGTCAACATCGGGTTTGTGTCCCCTTCCATTTTTGTGTGAAGCTTTCTCTATCTAGATCTCACTCACACACACACGCACCCGCTATATGTAGGTTTGTTTATGTGTATATTTGGGGATATCAAGAAGAAGGTAAAGAGAAGAAGAGAAAGATTATAAAGATATTTGTAGGGAAGAAAGAGTAAAAGGATATATAACATTAAGACCAACTATATTCACCTAACTTTCTGTTCAACTGCTTTAGAGTTTCCTCCTTAATTTTCCTAGCTATATATCTCTTCTTTCTTTTTTTTTTCTTTTTTTTTTCTATATATCTCTTCTTCTCCTTAAGAATGTTTTTGATAATGTTATCTAGATTTGTGTATCACCCTAACTTAAAATGTATATAATACTAATAGCAAAATTAATTTATTTCGGAACCTAAGAAGTTTATATTTGTATTAAGAAAAAAAAAGAACAGCTGATAATTTTGACCACGATGGTATGTATAATACTATATCAGTTTTTTTTATATATTATGGCAGCACTAAGAAACTTTTAATACTGCTGTTTTATGTGTAAAATATAATGACATTTAAAGTTGTAACCTTTTGTGAAATATTATATATACCCACACGCCCATGTCTCATATATGCCAATCAAATACATCAATCTTTTTTTTTTGGCTTAAACCATCTATCATATAAGTGGTCAAAGTTTATACTTTCTAGATGATGTTTTCTCATGACTAAGGGAATGTATGGTATTGGCTTAATTAGCTTCTCAATTTACATGTAATGAGGTAACACGTAATGGCAGTACTTTTTCATTTAAATGTGTGGTTAATTATAGTATAAGATCGTTTTTGTAGATTCCACCGAATCATGAGTGCATCTAAGAAACTTAACACATTTTTAATCTCACGGACAGCAAATTCATAAATTTGTTTTTGCAATTCTTAAATTTCGCTCATCCACACCACACACAGTTAAATATGATGAAAATTGAAATATATAGTTTTTTTTTTTGAGAAACAGGTACAAGACATCATGAGATGAAGTCGCTTAAAGTGTTGGCATTAAATACGGTTAAACGAACTTAAAGAAATTATTGTGGTTGTAGTTGTTAAGAATCTCAAATCCAAATAAAAATTAGCATAGTTTTAAACCAATGCAAACTCATGCACGCACGTAGAAGCTTCAGGATCTGAACTATATAGTCTACGAGACTACATAAATAAACACATTTCTTTTCTTTTTTTCTCACAGACCGCATTCAATTTGAAAATATGATAAGACTTCTCAATGTTTTTGTTTATGATTCAAAGTAAATCCACACCAATAAAAGAACCCATGCTAAATTTTTGGGGGAAGTGCATTTCACCAATAAGCTTTTTTTCTAAACAAATTAACTATAGGGCAATTTTCTCAAATATACATTTTTAAAGATTTTGTCACAAAATAGACCTTAAAAATGATCAGAATATATTTTTTATTTTAAAATTTTTAATATATTTTAATTTAAAACTTCACCTCCAAACTCCACCTCCTAATTCTAAATCATAAGTTTAGATTAATTAACCCAAGGAGTATAAATGTGTATTTACAACATTTAATAAAATCTATTTAGATCATTTTCTTCATTGAGTATTATTTTGGGGACAAATTTTTTAAGATATATTTTGTCTTTATCTTTTAACTATATTTGTACAGATGTTTAGAACTAATGTGTAGTTTATCAAAATTTGAAAAAGGATCTACCACAAGGTTTCAGAAAGTTTGTAATAGTTAAGATCTTTACGTACCAACCTACGAGAAAACTTACGAATAAATTAGAAGAACCAACGTCAAGACCCAGATATATTTATGTTTCTTCTTTCTGAAAGTGATTTTTCCGGTTGAGCTTATTGCTATGCATAAATGTAAATATCGTTTGGTATAATCATCCAAACTAATCAACTTATACAACTTTGGATTATTTATAACACTGAAATTATTTATTAAAATTCTCCACGGATGTAGCAGAGCTTTTAATTTTTGTAACACCACTTAGTTTCATTTATTCAAACTTGTATGAGTATAGTACATAAGGAAAATTTTCATTCTTTTTGAGAGAATGCATAAAGTACAACAATAGATAAAGCTAAATCAGGTAGATCTTCTTCAGAAGGTAACAGAGAAATGGAGATTATGTTTGTGAAATTTCGTTTATACAGTAAATGAAGATTATTTTTTTCATTTTCTTTGAGAGAAAGCCTAAAGTACAATAATAGATAAAATCAAAGTTTTGTTTATAAAATTTCGTTTGATCCAAATGTAAGAAAAAAACCTTTGGACCAGGTCCATCTCAATTTGTAGGCCCTTTGCAGTCAATATTTTTATAATCCACAAATGTCACGTGCCATCCTAGTTGGTTTAATCGCAGACGTTAGTACTGTTGTGCTCTTAGGTTTGATCTTGAGTTGTGCTCTTAGGTTTGATCTTGAGTGTTTTACGCTAGAAATGATATTATCAAAAGATGGCTATGGACCTAGGGAGATTAAGGTCGAGTGCTCGAAATCTCCTAGAAATTCAGAAAAAGAAGAAGGAATTTCTAAAAAAATCCTAAGCTTTTAAGAAAAAAAATATATTAAGTGTTTTCGTGCACTATATACATAAATAAAAATTTAAAATTTAAATTAAAGTATATTTGTTAAAATTTTATTTTATTATTTGCTTAGCTTTATTTTAATTTATTTAAACATAAACATTAATTAAGATAATACTGATTTCTTTATTGTAAGTTTCTGTTTGAAAATGGATATGTATATATTTAAATTTATATTTGAAAATATATATATATATATTCAAATTACAATTCTGGCTAGATCTTTTATCTATTTGTTTTAGTTCAAATATATTAAATCAAATTTCATAAAATTAAGAGAAATTTAGATAAACACCCTAAAATAAAACCAATATTAAGAAAATGATCTAATTTGATTTATGTGAAAAAATTTATTGACTTGTTGCTTTGAATTTCTGAAACTACCCTTAGAACATGATTATTGGAGGTTCTTAAGGGTTTCTTAAGAAATGGGGCACCAACAACCAAGAAACCGTTCCCAAACTTCTTAATTAAGAGTCGTTTCTTGCAATGTTCGTCGGCCCCACTGACACGTGGCAGTCCGCGATTGGTTCATTTTTAATTTTTTTTTAATCAGACAAAGAAAAAGAAAAAACTCAAATGGAGTTTTAGGGTTAATCATGCTCTTACCTTCTCTCTATTTCTTCTTACACTAAATTATCTAGTATACTCTTTTACACTCTCTTTCTTCTTTCACTCTTTTTCTTCCTACATTTTTTCGTTTTTATGTACTCTCTTTCATTCTATTTTTCTTCTATTTCTTCTTAAACTTTTTTTTCCAATAAATACTTTAGATACTGAAAATTCTATTTAAAAGCTCAACTTTGTTTTTTAGTCTCAAACTACCATTGATCTCCTCATCTTTTTTTTATCTAGTCCTTGTCACCATTTTTAAAATTTCTGAATCTTCTCTCTTACTCATATTTTGGTATCAAATTATGCATCAGCTAACAAAATATGTACCGCATAACAAGTCATGTATCAAATAACAAAACAACGTACTAACTCACACCATGCATCAATTCATTTGTCAACTAATAAACTAAGTATAAAAATATACAAGTTGAAAAATCATTTATCAAACCATTTATAAGCTACAGATATCAATTAACAACCTTTTGTAACATCATACCAACCATATATCAGTATTTGTTATCAAATTATGTATCAGCTAACAAAACATTTATCATGTAACAAATAATTTATCAAATAAAAAACGATTTACCAAACAACAAATTAACTCACAAACCCTGCATCAACCCATTTTCCAGCTAGCGAATCAAGGATAAAACCATGTACGAACTGAGAAACTATTTATCAGCTACACAAACCATGTATCAATTAACGAAGAGTTTTTTTAATATTATACTAACTTTTTATCAATTTTGTTGTATCGAACTATGTACCATCTAGCAAAACATGTACTAGATGAAAAATCATCTATTATATAACAAACGATTTATCAAACAATGCATTAACTCACAAAACATGTATCAACGAACTTATCAGTTAACAAACCATGTATCAAACAATGCATAAGCTAAAAACCCATTTATCATTTAACAAACCATGTATCAATTAACAACATGATCTTGTAACATCTTGCCAACTATTTATCAATTAGTAGTACATTTGTTGTAACAACTAACAAAATATGTATTCTTAAAAACTAGAAATATAATAACCAATAAAATTGAAGATCTATTATAAAATTATTTTTTCGAGTAACTGAGTTGATATCGACTAACATAAATGTTAAAAATGAAAATTAACGGCTGATATTAAGATCTAGTAAAATTGAAGATCTGCAAAAACATTTTTATTATTGAGAATTAAAAATGAATGTGCTACAGAATTGAAAGTGTCGGTATCAGTGATAGATGATCAAAGATTGTACTTTGTATATATGTCACTGATTGAGGAAATCAACTTTGCGGTATCCTTAAAATCGCTTGATCCCATGGAGACTTAAAGCCACATATGAAATGGATGATGAAAATTCAAAATTCATAAAGTTTGTCATAATAGCTAGAGATAGAAGTTCATACAAAAAAATATAATTCGCAGGGGAGGAGAGAAGACACAAAAGTAGGAGAGAAGATGACAAAAAAGGTAGAAGAGAGAATCAGAGAGAGCCACAAGAAAGTAAAAAATAATCACTTGTTGACATAGTACAAGAGCTCTTGCACCATAGTTGACTTAGGATATAGGGTAAATTGGGAATGAATGAGTGGGGAAAAGTGGACGGCAGTTCCCTAATTATGGCCACTTTTAGAGGCATGAGAATAAATTATCTCCAAAATTAAAAGAGAATTTTGTTAGAAATAAGTTCTTTATAAATATCAAAAAAGTAAAAACTAAGTAGTATTTCAAAAATTTATAGATATTATAAGAAAACTAGTGGTATTAGGATTATAAAATGTATAATTTAAATTTTGCATACAGTTTTAATATTTTTTTTAGTAACAAGAAATTATATAATTATCAAAAATAGAATTAAATAATATTTTAATAAATTTGTTAAATGTTATTAATTTTATATATCAGTTATTATATTATTTTAATGTGATATTTTAATAGATTTAATTTAGTGATGATGTATAAGTTATTATGATATTTTAAAAGCTTACCAAACTTATAAATTAATACTAAATGCAAATTTATACATCAACAATTAACTTTAAGCCATGTCATCATTTTTATTAATCCACATAATTTTTATTTGTAAAAATGAATATGGTAATGTTACATAAACAAACTTTAAAAAAAAAATCAATTTTCAAAGAATGCCTTGGAGACTAGGGAATGTTGAGTTTAGTAAAGAAGATTATGAAGATAAAAAAGAAAGTTGTAGACTTGGAGAGGAAGTAACAATGGGTTGTGGACAAGACCACGTGACTCTATATGCAGGACCACAAGACTAGCTGTTTGTTCAGCTCATAAAAGCAAAAGCAAACTGCATTTTGTCGGCTATTGAACAAGAAGATAAGAGGAAATTCATTAATGCTGAAGTCGTACAAGGAGCGTGCTTGTGGTGGTACCAAGAGACATCTAGGTCACTGTTCTTTACTATAAATTCAATACATTGTGGAGAGAGATAGATGAGACACAGAGAGAACAAAATACATAGCATAAACTTGTGTTCTTATTCTTGGGAAAGGGGTAGAGAGTTTGTAACCGAGATAAGCATTGTAAAGGGATTTGGGGTTGTGTGTTTACTCTCTTGTAACCTCTGTTTTAGTGGATTCCAGGAGACATGTGTTCTTGTTCTTGGGAAAGGAGTAGAGAGTTTGTAACCGAGATAAGCATTGTAAAGGGCTTTGGGGTTGTGTGTTCACTCTCTTGTAACCTCTGTTCTAGTGGATTCCAGGAGACAGATCCTGGCCCAGACTAACTCCCTCGTTAACGGGTGTAACTGGGTTTAGAAGTCTTGTGCCTTCTTCCTCTGTTTGTTATTGCTTTGTTTCTGAAAGTGTAAAGTTATTATTTCTTCTTCTGAGTGATTTCTTGGGTGTGACATGAACATCTGAGCTAAAGGAGACGTCCTGAAGTTTATAGTTTCTTCACATATTGGTATCAGAGCCAGGTTCTGGTAACTGGTGGTGGTTTTTCTGAAGACCTAACGGTTAGAAGAAGCCATGTAGTCATCAAGAATGGAGAAGTTTGATGGTCATGGAGATTACACACTGTGGAAAGACAAACTGTTAGCTCAGATAGATCTTCAGGGTTTGAGCAAAGCTTTGGAAGAATCTGGTAGGCCAACAGAGAAAGTCACAGATCCAGGTAAAACAAGTGAAAAAAAACAGAAACTGAAGAAAAGGCAGAAGCTTTAGCTGAAAAAATGAAGAAAGCTAGAAGCACTATCATCTTGAGTGTTACAGATAGAGTTCTGAGGAAGATAAGGAAGGAAGAGACTGCTGCTGGGATGATTAGAATGCTTGACAAGCTCTATCTTGCTAAAGCCCTCCCAAATCGATTCTATCTGAAGCATAATCTCTATGGTTTCAAGATGTCTGAAAGCTTATCCATTGAGAACAACATTGATGAATTTCTTCATATCATAATGGATCTAAGAAAACATTGTTGTTATGGTTTCTGATGAAGACCAAGCTATCTTGCTGCTTATGTCTCTACCAAGACAATTTGATCAACTCCGTGATACTTTAAGATATGGCTAAGGAAGAACAACGTTGACACTTGATGAAGTTGTTGCATCCATATAAGCTAAGGAACTAGAGACTGGCTCAAACTCACGTGGTTCTAAAGGACAAGCAGAGAGCTTGTATGTCAGAGATAGAAGTGATCAAAGAGGAAGGTCAGAGTACAAGGATAGATTTTCCAGACAGTAAAAGTCAAGATCAAAGTCTAAGAGCAAGAAAGTGTGTTGGACTTGTGGGGAAGAAGGGCACTTCAGGAATACTTGTCCAAACAAGCACAAGTTCCAAAACAAGTCTAAGCAACAAGGAAGTAGCAGTAGAGGAGAAGTTGCTATGGTTAAAGAAAACAAGAATGAAGCTGCAGGTTTATATGTGTCAGAAGCATTAGTGTTAGCAGACATAAATCTGGAAAACGAGTGGGTTATGGACACTGGGTGCAGCTATCATATGACTCATAAGAGAGAATGGTTTGACACTTTGAGAGAAGACGTTGGAGGATCTGTTCGGATGGGGAACAAGACTACTTCCAATGTAAAGGGAGTTGGCAGTGTCAGAATCAAGAATGAGGATGGCTCAACTTTTCTGTTAACATGTGTGAGATTCATTCCTGAGATGGATAGAAATATTCTATCTATGGGAACATTAGAAGAACTTGGATGTATTTTTTAATTAAAGAATGGGACTCTCACTGTCAAAGACGGAACCAAAACTCTTATGGAAGGGAAGAGGCATGAGAAGCTCTACATACTGCAGGGAAAACCAGAGGTTGGTCAAATTTATGCAACAGAGAAGAAGCGTGATGACATTGTCTTATGGCACAGAAGGTTGGGTCACATGAGTCAAAAGAATCTGGATCTACTGGTTAGAAAAGGGCTTCTAGACAGGAAGAAGGTCTATGTAATGGAGATGTGTGAAGACTGTGTATATGGTAAGGCAAAGAGAGTCAGATTTTCAGTGGAAACTCATGACATTAAGGATCAGTTAGATTACATCCACTCAGACTTGTGGGGGTGCTCCAAGCGTACCATTATCCCTAGGAAAGTGTTAATACTTCATATCGTTTATTGATGACTATACAAGGAAGACATGGGTGTATTTCTTGAAGCACAAAGATGAAGCATATAAAACTTTTGTGGAATGGAGCATCATGATTGAGAACCAAACTGAAAGGAAGGTGAAGATACTGAGAACTGACAATGTGCTTGAGTTCTGCAACACTAGATTCAATGATTTCTGCAAAGAAAAAAGAATTGTGAGGCATAGAACATGTGCATACACTCCTCAGCAAAATGGTATTTCTGAAAGAATGAACCGTACCATAATGGAGAAAGTGAGGAGTATGTTTAGTGACTCAGGTTTGCCTCAAACATTTTGGGCAGAAGTGACTGCAGTAACACTGATAAACAAAACACCATCCTCTGCTATTAATTTTGAGATTCCAGACGAGAAGTGGTCAGGAAAGTCTTCAGGTTATAGCTACCTGAGAAGATTTGGATGTCTCTGTTTTACTCATTCAGATGATGGTAAGCTTAATCCAAGGGCCAAGAAGGCAGTGATGCTGGGATATCCATCAGGGGTCAAGGGTTACAAAGTTTGGTTGCTGGAAGAAAGAAAATGTATGATCAGTAGGAATGTGATCTTTCAAGAGAATGTTGTATACAAAGATGTGATTCAGAGAGGTAAACAGGTTCAAGACAATCAGTGTGAATCGTCAGAAGTAATATTCAATATTGACCCAAAAGGAACTGGAGGTGTAAGTTCAGGTGGAGATTTCTTGGATGAGATAGGATCCCTGGGAGACTCCACTCCTGATGGGACTACTCAAACTGAAGACAATGAAACTGATGAAGAAGAGCATGGTCAGTTCGATGAACAAACCAGAACTAGAACCAAGATGTTGTTGAATCACCTGAAAGTTATCATCTAGTTAGAGACAGAGAAAGAAGAGAAGTAAGAGCTCCAAGAATATTTGATGTAGAGGGTTACTTCAGTAAGGATATTGATGATGAATATGACTACTTTGATGCAGAAGCACTTATTACCACAGTTGATGGAGAATTGAAAGAACCTGCAAGTTATCAAAAAGCAAGGCTCAGTGATAATTGAAAATTCTAGAAAGATGGTATGAGTGAGGAAATGGAATCACTGATCAAAAACCATACATGGACTGTTGTAGAAAGGCCAAAAGGACAACGTGTGATTGGTTGCCACTGGATATACAAATGTAAATCTGGAATTCCAGGGGTGGAACCACCAAGATTCAAAGGGAGACTGGTTGCAAAAGGATATGCTCAGAGAGAAGGTGTTGATTACACTGAGGTATTTTCCCCTGTAGTTAGACATGTATCTATAAGGATACTACTGTCTGTTGTTGTTGAAGAAGACCGGGAGCTTGAACAGTTAGACGTAAAAACAACCTTCTTACATGGGGAATTAGATGAGAAAATCTACATGAAAGCTCCTGAAGGATTTGAAGATCAGTTCAAGCCAAACCAAGTGTGTCTCTTGAACAAGGCACTATATGGGCTTAAGCAAGCACCAAAGATGTGGAATGAGAAGTTTGATGGGTACATGTCTGAGATAGGCTTCACAAAAAGTCTCAGAGACAGTTGCGTTTACATCAAAACTTATGAAGATGGATCAAAGGTATATCTACTCATTTATGTAGATGATATGTTGGTTGCTGTTAAGGACAAGAAGGTGATTGTTGAACTGAAGCAGAAGATGAGCAATAAATTCGACATGAAAGATCTTGGACCAGCTAAGAAGATTCTTGGTATGGAAATTAGACGAGATCGTGCTGCAGGGAAGTTATGGATGGGTCAGGAAAGCTATCTCAGAAAGGTGTTAGAGTTGTACAAGATGGACAATGCAAACAAAGTGACAACACCTTTAGGTGCTCATTTAAGGTTGCGAGCTGCTACACCAGAACAGCTGAGAAATGTGGAGGAATACATGAAGTCAGTTCCGTATGCTAATGCAGTAGGAAGCATCATGTACTCTATGATTGGTACCAGACATGATCTATCTTATCCAGTGGGAATCATCAGTAGATTCATGGGGAATCCTATCAAAGAACATTGGTTGGGAGTCAAATGGGTCTTGAGATACATTAAAGGTACACTGGAAACAAAGCTTTGCTACAAAAGAGGTTCAGAATTTGCTCTGAGAGGCTACTGTGATTCAGATTTTGCTGATGATGTTGATGGAAGAAGATCAATCAGTGGTGTAGTGTTCACTCTTGGTGGAAATAATATCAGTTGGAGATCATCTCTTCAAAGGGTTGTGGCTCTGTCCACAACTGAAGCAGAATATATGGCCTTGAATGATGCAGTTAAGGAAGCGTTGTGGCTTAAAGATATCCTACAGGACTTTGGTTACGAGCAGAGAGATTGTTGAAGTGTTCTGTGACTCTCAAAGTGCCATAGCTCTATCAAAGAACAATGTTCATCATGAAAGAACCAAGCATGTGGATATAAAGTTTCACAAGATCAGACAAGTCATCGCAGATGGTCATGTAAAGGTATTGAAGATATCGACTTTGAGCAATCCAGCTGACATTTTCACTAAGATCTTGTCAGTCAGTAAGTTTCAAACAACCTTGAACTTACTGAGGGTCAAGGCTGAGTAATCTGACTCAGAAACCAGGATTGGAATCCATAAAACTAGACACCAATCTTTATATCAGTCTCTCAGGTATATTACATCTCTGTATGTTATGATCTTTCTTTACTAGGTGGAGAATTGTTGAGCTTAGTAAAGAAGATTATGAAGATAAAACATAAGGTTGTAGACGTGGAGAGGAAGGAACAATGGGTTGTGGACAAGACCACGTGACTCTATATGCAGGACCACAAGACTAGCCGTTTGTTCAGCTCATAAAAGCAAAAGCAAACTGCATTTTGTCGGCTATTGAACAAGAAGATAAGAGGAAGTTCATTAATGTTGAAGTCGTACTAGGAGCGTGCTTGTGGTGGTACCAAGAGACATCTAGGTCACTGTTCTTTACTATAAATTCAATACATTGTGGAGAGAGATAGATGAGACACAGAGAGAACAAAATACATAGCATAAACTTGTGTTCTTGTTCTTGGGAAAAAGGTAGAGAGTTTGTAACCGAGAGAAGCATTGTAAAGGGCTTTGGGGTTGTGTGTTTACTCTCTTGTAACCTCTGTTCTAGTGGATTCCAGGAGACAGATCCTAGCCCAGACTAACACCCTCGTTAACGGGTGTAACTGGGTTAACAAGTCTTGTGCTTTCTTTCTCTGTTTGTTATTGCTATGTTTCTGAAAGTGTAAAGTGATTATTTCTTCTTCCGAGTGAGTTCTTGGGTGTGACAGGAACATCTGAGCTAAAGGAGACGTCGTGAGGGTTATAGTTTCTTCACAGGGAATACTAGGAAAAACTCTGTAGGAAGTTTTTGGGCCTGGTGCAAATGTACCCTTGGCAGTTGTGCAGAGCAGGGCCTGCTTTGGAGTATATACGGTACTCATGACTGTAAGAGTTCTCGAAAGGTTCGTGAACTGCATGCCAGTTTCTTAAGATTGAAGTGGCATACATTCCATAAACGATGTTCGTGATTACGTAATTGGGAAGCTGAAAACATCCCGCGCCTCTCTTTCTCCAACAAAATTCAAATGAATTTGCAGATCTGTAGAAATGGAGGAAGATGCGTCAGGATTAGCATCGATGAAGTTCTTCTGCGATCAAAACACCTCTTACGCTGACATTCTTCCTCCTCACGAAGTAAGTTTATCGAATCCGAGTCTCGTGGTTCCGATTTTGAGATTAAAGACTCTGTTGTGTTACAGGCTCGTGCTAGGATCGAAGTATCTGTTCTCAGTCTCCTCCGAGTTCTCAATTCTCCAGATCCAGCCATCTCCGATCTCTCTCTGGTACTCTAATTTTGAGAATCCGTTTCTTTAAATCTGATGTTAGCGATTCATCGTGGAGAATGTTTGACAGACCAATAGGAAGAGAAGCAATAGTTGTATAAACAAAGGCATTCTCACTGATGTTTCTTACATATTCCTCTCTTCTTCCTTTACTAAAAGCTCCTTCACCAATGCTAAAACAGCCAAGGCTTTTGTTCGCGGTAATCTGTTATTCACATCTGCTTCATCGATTTGATATCATAATCACTTACGATTATGTTTGCGTTGTATTCAAAATTGTTAGTGTGGAAAGTTATGGAGATGTGTTTTCAGATTCTGCTTCAAGAAAAACGAGTTACTCAAAGAGAACTCTTCTATAAGTTGCTTTGTGATTCACCTCACTTGTTTTCATCTCAGACTGAACTCAACCGAAGCGTACAAGGTTCATGATTCAGTTTTAAAGAGTTTTGTTCTGAAGACAAATGTGGAGATGTGTTTTTGTTTTGTACAGATGTGGTAGCACTTTTACGTTGCAGTAGATTCAGTCTTGGGATTATGGCTTCTACCAGAGGCCTTGTTGCTGGAAGGTTGTACCTTCAAGTGAGTAACACTAATCAAGTCTCTCTCTGTTTCTTGCTTGTATTATCTCTGTCATCTCTGCCCATTTGCACACGCAGGAACCTGGTAAAGAAGAACCTGTAGATTGTTCAGCCTGTGGTTCTTCAGGTTTTGCCATATCAGGAGACTTGAATTTGCTAGACAGTACCATCATGACAAGTGATGCTCGGTATATCATTGTTGTAGAAAAGGTTCCTCATCCAATCATAGATGATATATATAACTTAAATCGTTAATATAAGTCACTGGTAGATCTGTTTTCAGCATGCGATATTTCATCGGCTTGTGGAAGATCGTGTGTTCAATCACATTCCTTGTGTGTTCATCACCGCCAAAGGGTATCCGGATATTGCCACAAGGTCAACAAAATCTTTAACTCAGATAACAAAAAAATGGTTTGTAATGTGTTTAGTCATTGATATTGAATAGCTTGGAAGTTGAATGGTTTAGGTTCTTCCTTCATCGGATGAGCACAACATTTCCTGATATGCCAATTCTTGCTCTAGTAGATTGGTGAGAGCATAAATAAACATTCTGCTCTCTGTAGTGCTCATAACTTTACAACTGACAAGTCTGTCTAATACCAATTGCAAGGAATCCAGCTGGGTTAGCTATACTCTGCACCTTTAAGTTTGGGAGCATAGGAATGGGTCTTGAAGCTTACAGATATGGTAAACAAAAAAAGAGTCAAAGTTTGCATCACATTATTCCCCCCGGCCCCAAGTCTCCGTTACGATGGTTTTTGCTATGTTTTAGCTTGCAACGTTAAGTGGATTGGGCTCCGAGGAGATGATCTTAACCTGATACCAGAAGAGTCTTTGGTTCCTCTGAAGGCAAAGGACATGCAGATTGCTAAAAGCTTATTGTCCTCCAAAATCTTGCAGGTCAAGCAAATAAGTTTATTGAATGAATGAAACACTTGAGATTTGAATCCATGATCTACGAATTAAAACTTAACTCTTTTTTTTTTTTTTTTGCTTCTGACAGGAGAATTACAGAGAAGAGTTGTCACTGATGATCGAAACTGGTAAGAGAGCTGAAATTGAAGCTCTGTATTGCCATGGTTATAACTATCTCTCGAAATATATAGCGACCAAGATCGTGCAGGGCAAATACATATAAAACTAAATATACACCAACTTGTAATTTTCAACAAATTCAATAGAGAATTATTTGTTTTATGTCTGCTTTTTATTTATAAAAAAAAAAGACTAGTTTAACTTACTATAGTGAAGTTTTATGCAAACACTCATTAAAATGTATGAATAGATTACAAAACACAGCAAAATTTCAAAATGAAAGGATGATATATGTAATACATACGGCATGGTGATGAATCAGTAACAAATCTTGTCCTAATCTCCACTGTCCTATGCAGGTATAAATGAAAACTGGCTTCACTTGTTTTTTAATACGAGGCTGATCTTCTTTCCCTCCACAACGAACTTCCCACTTCCCCCCAGCTGCAACAACGATAGATTATAGGCATAAGATAAACTTCCCAACATTCCAGAGCTCAATTTAGGTAGGCATAAGTAACATGATAGATTTGACAAGCTCAAATTAGTATTACCTTAAGTTTCAAGTAAGCAATAGCATCTTTTCTTGAAGAGAACTCTGAGAGAACTGATGGTGCTTGTTCATCGATTAGAGATTTAAGCTGTTTCAGCTTCATGGATCCACCACTACCAGCCTCCTGAGAATGCAAGACAAGACGTGTGAGAGATGTTATACAAGAAGACAGTAACTGTTCAAAGTAAATTGACTTCATACCTTTTTAAGAATCTGCTTGCACATGTTCTTCAGCTTGATTTTGGGTTCAGTGATTTCATTGTGCTTCCTTTTTGCTGGGAGAGAATTTTCAATAACAGAGTCCTTGTCATCATCTTCTTCACTCTCTTCTTCCTCTTCCTCAGTATCATCACCATCACTGTTATCAAAAGATGTTTTCTTTCCTTGGTAACGAACACCAGCTATTTTCTTTGGCCGGTCCTTGATACCCAGTCCTTGTTTTCCAGCAGTGGCTTTATCCTGCAGACATCATTTCCAGAGCGTTAAGATACCCTATAAATACCTGTTTTCTAAGAAAAGCTTGAAAAGACACATACCTGGACCATATTGTAGAGATTCTCTTGATCGTCCTCACAAAACATTTTTCTCTCGTTAGACTTAGATGATTTCTTTTTGCCAGACTTAGCTCCAAGAAGACCACCCGAGACAAACCCAGATTTAAATCCCCACCAGTCCGATGATGGTTCTTCAATTTTCGGTTCTGTTCAGTTCAAAAGATCAACAAACATTTTCAGCTCAAGCAAATCAAAGTCGCACCACTTCAAGATTGCAGCACAATCTAAAATCACCTTTAACACTAGCAAGTTGGTCCTCGGATATAATTTCAATCTCCATAGTGTCTGCTATGTCACAAGCCGCAGGAGCAGGCTCCTCAGTTCGCTTAACCTACAAAATAGTTTTTTTTTTAACAAGTTAGACTAGCAATTTTAAAATGCGTTTTGTTATAATAATGGTAATAGCAAAATAACAATATTCAAAAGTTATGAGTAATGCTAATCAACATCCAGCTTGTTCCCGAGCAGATCACAGAATGGGATAAATAGATGAAAAGAAACCTTACCAGTATTCCTTCAAGATCTTTAGAAGAGTATGAATTGACAAGTTTCCCCTTCTCTCTACGTTTATACCTAAGAACATAACAACAAGACAAAAAACACTCAAACACAATGCGACAGAGAATTGCTAAAGGGGATACATAAGAGAAGAGAAAAGATCAAACAACCTTCCTTGTGGACGAGTAACTTTAGTAACCTTTGACTTGACAGGCTCAGATTTGGCAGCCTCGTCTTCACTTTCAGCTCCTAAATGCCACAGAAACACAAGTCACTAGGATAATTAGAGTGACATAAATTTAAAAACAACTAAAGTTAAGATGAAGTAGATTTACCATCATCTTTCTTGGTAGGTGCTGCTTGCTGGAAATTAAAAAAAAAATATACTAAATCATTTCAACTTTTTCAACGAGATAAGCATAAATAAACAAAGGGCAGGGCCATTACCACTTTGAGTTTCTTGAGAATGTTATCGAACTGAGTTGTATCAAATGCCCATGGATTAGGCTTATCAACACCAACACCTGCTCCCAAAGTTCAAATCTTTAGCCCCCATGTTACTTATATAGCATATACATGTAGTATATGCATCACATTTTCGTAAAATCAGAAAGTGCAAAGTATCTCTATTTCAGTTTCCTCAAATTCACGGAATCAGAGGGCTTTATATCTGTAACGTTCATTACATATACAGCTATAAATACATATACTGGAGAGAAGGAAGAAAAAAACGGACCAGTTGTGTCTTGTTTGTTCTTGACTCTGACATAGCCTTTGATCCCTTGCTTGTCTTTACCAAGTCCTTCTCCTTCTTCCCATCCCTAAACCCAAATCATCACCATTCCAAACATTAAGTCTTTGTATGAAATCACTAAAGCTTATTAGATGATCATTTAGGAAAAAACTGAACTAACCATGGATTTCATTAGCCGGAAAGCGGCGGATTCCTTTAGGATTCCGACGTACTTAACCGGAGCTTCTGGCGCCGCCATCTTCTCTTCTTATTTTCTTCCGGCGATCGATTGCAGACAATCTGTCGCCGCCGTCTCGATGGAGCTCAAAAGAAGAGAGTGGGGCGAAGGAGTTTTAGGAAAGCTGTGCGGAGAAAACCTAAAGCCGACAGAAGTGATGCGTAATTATACTCTACGACGCGGCCTTCTGAAAAGTTTAGTGGAACTGCGACACGATCGACGGTAAAGATCCGATCAAACTTTTAATGAGCTATATAATAGGCCCAATTAAGAAGCCCATTAAAGCCCAGCTTTAAGTATTTAGTTAGAGTGGCTGATTGTTGTAATCAGAGAAGAAATGGCTATGGCTTCTTCTACTCAGCTATCTTCTTCTTCTTCTTCTTTGTCGTTTCGCTCTCAGATTACCAAAACGCCATTCCTTCTCCCACCGGCGACGACGATCATCCACCATGGGTTCTCTACACGGAGGCTAAAGTCTCTATCTTTATCCCATCGTTCTTCTGTCTCGGCTTTGGCTGCTTCTTCCGCCGTCGAAGTCAATGAACCGGTGAAATCAGTCAGAACACTTCCGTTTCGAGTGGGTCACGGATTCGATCTGCATCGGTTAGAGCCAGGGTACCCTCTGATCATAGGCGGGATTGATATCCCTCACGATAGAGGCTGCGAAGCTCACTCCGATGGTTAAAGTTTTGAGCTTTTGAATAGATTGAATTGAGCTTTGTGTGGTGACGTTGGGGGGTTTGTGTGCAGGGGATGTGTTGCTACATTGTGTGGTGGATGCGATATTGGGAGCTTTAGGGCTTCCTGATATTGGTCAAATGTTCCCTGATTCTGATCCTAAGTGGAAAGGAGCTGCATCCTCTGTCTTCATCAAAGAAGCTGTAAGCTTTTGTAGCTTCCACTTGATGTTCATTTCTTTCTATGCAGTGCAGACCAGTTTACAGTCTGCTAGATTCATAAGCTGATGTGCAAGCTGTTTGTTAGTTAATGATACCAAGGTTCTGTAATACTCTTTAGTACAATCTTTTCACCTATAGACAAGTAGACGAGATGTGTTACAAAAAAAAAAATATGTGGATTCTTAAGAAGAAGAAATAATGGACTTTCAACTTTTAGTCCAGTGCCTTTTGTGATCACTTAAGCTATATGTATAATCTCACCGCTCTTGTATTTGCATGCATGAGTTTTATCTTGCAAAGTCTTGGCATTAACTCAATTTTAGAGTAAGGTTTCTGCTTCTTGGGCTGACAATACTGTTACATTATTTCCTTGGAGGCAAGTATATGAGTACTCAAGTTTGAAAATCATAGGGTTTCTTTCTTGTCTACATTTTGGGTCAGTTTAGTGTAATTTCTTAGTTATGATTGGCTGTGAATGTTGATTGCATGGAAGCTAAAAACTTTAAATGATGATCACTTGCAATTAGGTGAATCATCAATTCCTAATGAGTTTACAACTTTACATAGTTATAACAGAAAAAATGTTCAAAATGATCTTGAAACGAGGTTTTGCTTGTTTTATGTGTCAGGTGAGACTTATGGACGAGGCAGGGTATGAGATAGGAAACCTAGACGCGACATTGATTCTACAGAGACCGAAGATAAGTCCACACAAAGAGACGATCCGATCCAACTTGTCCAAGCTTCTTGGTGCAGATCCTTCTGTTGTGAACTTAAAAGCCAAAACCCATGAGAAAGTTGATAGTCTTGGAGAAAATAGAAGCATTGCAGCTCACACTGTTATTCTCCTCATGAAGAAGTGACCCAATTTTTATCATATCCCTTAAATGTATCACTCATAAAAAAAAATTAATGTAAGTTTACAGTTGGTTTAATCACATCATCGTTTAGAGCCTTACTAATAGAAACAAGGGAAATCGAATCATGTGATGATGATGATACATTAATGGAAAAATTATTACGTATTTTCATTTTGTATATATAATTGGAAACTGCGGCTTGAAGTTTCTTGTGATGCAATGCTCTCCGCGTCTGTCATTTTCATCTTCTGACGTTTAATCACAAGAAAGCTGCGATTTTTCTTTATTTTTGTTGATTTTATAATATATTTTGATTAAAACATCACTTTTTAAAACAGATATTAAAAGTTACCATATGCCTATTTATTCACTTGAAACTCTTAGGAGATTATGCAGACATGGTGGTAAGGGTCATGCTCGCATACACAAATCTGATGAGGCGTAGGACCACAAACACAATGGTTTCCACGGTAACCCTCCAACCTCTCACGTTCTCTTTCTTCCATCCTCTTCTTTGCAGCAGCGGTTTCAGCTTCTTTTTTGGGATCGTAAGGTCCAAATGTCGCCATTTCAGCATTGGTCCATCTCCTTTCGAGTTTTGTGAGTATCTTCCTGCTGTCAAAGTCTCCAATCACCGTTAGTTTTCCATCTTTTGAGTCCATGGTTATCGTTGTAACCCCTAAAAGCATAAGGAAAGATTTTGACTTTCAGCTTTGCAAATCAAAAAAGCTTATGAGCAAGAAAAAGGGTCAACATGAAAGTTTTGATTTTGCAATGAAAACGCTTGGTAAAACACAATCAAATTCAACTTTTTGAGGTCTTCAATTCATAACCCACAAAGAATACCAGAGTGAATGTGTCATTACCAGAGTTTATGTTCTTCCTTTAAAAAAAAATGTATTGAACAAGACAAAAAATGAAAGTTCATTCTTTGATTGGTTTGAATTCATAATCTATAATCCATATTGTTTTCTCAATAAAAACTCATGAACAAGACAAAAAGGTAAGATTCATGTCTCATGGGTTTCCATTCATAAGCCATAAACTGAGAATGGATGTAATAAAAAGCTTTGTTTTTTCAATTAAAAGAACTCATGAACAAGGAAAAAAAAGTTTTTGTCTTGTCAAAAGAAAAACTCAACAACTAGACAAGATACAAAGAAAATTGTTTTGATGTTAATTACCATGGAAGTCAGCAACTGTTCTAATGATTTTCCTCTTGGATCTCTCGCCATAAGCATCCATCATCACAACCATTTTCTGCAGGAAGTGCGAGAAGAAAAAAAGAAACCCACCATTAATTAGAATGGTTTATAAATCAAAAGGACTAATCTTAAAGTACTTTGTAAATCATATAAAGTACATTCATTTCTTTACAGAACAGAGCAGAGAATATGAGAGAAAACCAAAAGTGTAATGCTTTTTTATTCCAAAATGTGAACAAGTCCCATCTTTTTATATACCAAACAACAGACCGCCACTAAAATTGCAACTCACTCGCCCTGTCACTGATACCAACCAAATATATTTTTTTCTTCGGAAGAAGAAAACAAGACTGTGTAGATCACTCGCGAGAATTGGCGTGTGGAGTTTTCCAGGTTTTACTTTTTTTTTTTTTTGTGTTTATGTGTGGCAATTTCTACTTTTGTAATGGCAAATGGTATCGATTAGTAATTCTTTCTATTTTTAGTATTACCTTTTCCTTCTTTTTTATTTTGTCAAAGACATTCCTCCAAAGGTTTTGCATTTTGGTTTATTTATTTTTACAAGCATATTTGTTTGAATCAATTAGTTGTATACACATAAAATGGTAAAAAGTTAGGTAGGTTGGTGGCATTAGTTTTCCAAATTTGTAGAATTGGTAGAGGACGTTTTTATCTTTCTTTTCGGTTTTGTTAACAAAGTTCGAATAAAAATGTCAAACGTGTTTTACAGATAAAATTCGATTGTTGTTTTGGAGAAATTGAGATAGATTATAATAATTTATATGGTGTGTGTTTTTTGTAATGTATTAATATAAAAGCTAACTATCAAAATATCTGGAAATGTGGTAGGGTGTGAAATTTTTGATCAGTTAAACAAAATTAAGTGAAATCAATGTTTTTGAAGATATTCATATATTATAGTGATTAATACATTGAAATTACAACAAACACATGAATACATATTACAATAAGCCACAAATACATTTTGGGATGGGTTTTGTGTTATTACAATAGTTGAAGTAATATTTCTGAATGCGTATTATAACTACATAATACATATATATATCTGGATTATGACAGTATTTGCAAGAAATCCGAATATGTAATTTTTTTGTATTTTAGAATGTGCATACTATGTAATTTATTTGTACTTCAATAAGCCACATATACACTCAGTTTGGTCTTGTGTTATTAAAATAGCTACAATAATATTATGAATGTGTTATAACATGATAATACATAGATAATCCAAATTATGACAGTTTAGCCAAAAATGATTTGCCTAAAACCCCCTGTAAATATAATCATCATATCTATTCCCCCCTCAACTACCAAGCTCATGATAAACCCACCCAAACTTATGATTTCTCTTTACATCTCTCCCTAAAGTTTTTATTCCCCCCTCTCTAATTCAATTTCGAAATCGAGACTAAAGGGAAATTAACTGCGTTATGTAATTAGTGATTGCCCATTAGGAAAGAACCCGACCCGACATTAAAAAAGAACCCGACCCGGATTTTATTTTTAAAACCCAAATCGATTTGAGATTTTTATTAGGGTTAGTCTATCTTCTTCACTCAACGATTTTGGTTTTTAAAAATAAAATCCAGGTCGGGTTCTTTTTTAATGTCGGGTCGGGTTCTTTCCTAATGGGCAATCACTAATTACATAACGCAGTTAATTTTTCTTTAGTCTCGATTTCGAAACTGAATTAGAGAGGGGGGAATAAAAACTTTAGGGGGAGATCTAAAGAGAAATCATAAGTTTGGGTGGGTTTGTCATGAGTTTGGTAGTTGAAGGGGAAATAGATAGAGTGATTATATTTACAGGGGGTTTTAGGCAGCCAATCCTTTTTATATTTGTAATATGAATTTGTATACTAACCGGCAAGACATCTTGAGTTTGGTTTAAGTTATTAGAGATGGAGTAATATGTATGTGTGTCTTAACCGGATATCACATAATTAATCAGGTAAAACTTGTGATATCCAACAACATTGTTAGATCTGGATTTGTCGACTAAGTTTGATAAAGATTTAGTTCGATTTGTGGGCTTATTACGAAGACGTTTTGCGATTTGAAACTGACTTGTTGTTAATATCTAATGATTGATAAAAGATTCTATTGGGTGTACAATGTGGTTTTCTCTCCCAAAAACGGAACCCCTTCTTCGCTGCCCCCTTCTCCTCTTTTATAACTCCCATTGAGTCATGTTCGCCCTAGCACGTGGTTTGCTTCCTGATGGGCCATGCTTTTTCGTGGGCCGACCAACAGCTCGAAGCGGGCTAAAGCAGACTTGGCTTTGTCAGCTCGCCACGCCGAGCTCGCGTCATGCTACAGACGTACGGTCTGTACGACCAGTTCTCTTTCGGCTTAGGGCCAAGCCATCGTGCTTTACTTATTGTGTTTGCTTACACGTTTTTTCCTAATGCCCAAGTTTCCTGGGCCGACTTTTCATTCGTTGGGCCTTGAGGAGGGATGTAATGCATCTCCAACAAACATCATTTTATTAGCCGACATTTGAAATGTCGTTGAATGGTGGTGGCATATCATCAAAAAGAACTTGTTAGAGTCGTAGGAAAATGTCGACATGTTGTAATCTTGATGTCCCAATATCATCAAAGTGAAGCTTGTTGGAGATGGGCTTAGCACGGGCCCATTAAGAGCTAAGCCCAAAATCAGGCCTGGCCCACTAAGACAACAAATGGTGATTTCGCTAGAAGACAAAAGTATTTTACTATAAAAGGAATGTGCCAGACCCATTGAGAGGACAGTCAGAAACGTACAGAAAGGAGAGCACTGCCTCCAAAACCACCACCAAAGTCTAGGACGACCTCGGGCACTAGACGAGCTCGTCATAGACGACCAGAGACCAAATTACGAAAGATACTTGTTTAGACTATTTGTTTAGACGAGCATCTTTAGTTCTTGTAATTGACCGAGCTTGTTATTCTTGATCATTAATACGAAAATCTCCACCCTTTACATCTTTTTTTATAATATTACATCATGGACCGAGATATGGATTCAACAATTGGCGCCCACCGTGGGGCAGGGGATTCTTCTTTACTTCAAGACAGCTCGGCGATCACAGAACCCTCAGCGCAATCTGATACCTTAACTTCTGCAATCACCGCCAATCCGGGAATGACGAGCATGCGACCAGCTGACAACACGACGTTCATGGTGATGACCTCGGGCCAACCAACAGTAGTGACGACCTCAGGCCAACCAGCAACAGTGATGACCTCAAGCCAACCAGCAGCGTGACGACCTCAGGCCAACCAGCAGCGCTGACGACCTCGAGCCAACCAGCAGCGGTGACAACCTCGGGCCAACCAGCAGCGGTGACGACCTCGGGCCAGCCAGCAGCGGTGACAACCTCGGGCCAACCAACATCGATGATGACCTCGGGGCAACCAACAGCAGTGACGACCTCGGGCCAACCAGCAGCGGTGACGACCTCGAGCCAAACACCCAACAACGTCATGTATGCAGCGACGACCTCGGGCATCACGGCAGACAACACGACGCGTGTGACAGCTACAACCATCCAGCACGGAGATGTACTCTAACCAGCCGGACATCTCCATGATCTTCCAGACTCTCCTTGGAAGGATCGACGAACTAGCCCGTGGAACTGCTTCTCGTTTGGACGACCTCGCGCATTCCCAACTCACGTGCAATAATCGCATCAATGAGCTCCAGTCCGTTGAAACCGGTGTATCTAGGTCACGACAAGTTGATATCACCCCCACGACTTCAACGAGTTCTCTTTGACGACATGCCAACACCTATCACGGACCGGCACATCAGCGCCAAGTTAACATCAACGACCTGCCAGCCACAGACCACTGGACCAGAACCAGTACAGCAGCGCCAAGTATACATCAGCGACCTGCCAGCACAGACCACTGGACCAGAACCAGTACAGCAGCGCCAAGTATACATCAGCGACCTGCCAGCACAGACCACCGGACCAGAACCAGTACAGCAGCGCCAAGTATACATCAGCGACCTGCCAGCACAGACCACTGGACCAGAACCAGTACAGCAGCGCCAAGTATACATCAGCGACCTGCCAGCACAGGCAACCAGACAACAACAGCAGCGTCAAGTTCAAATCAACGACATGCAGACACCGATCACCAACCCCAGACAGCAGCGCCCAGTCAGCATGTTCCAAATCTTCAACTGTCCACAAAACACCAACAGCGAGATCCAACACAGAGACGAAGCAATCGAAGAAATGAAGGCTCAACTTCAATACATGACTTCCAAGGTCCACCAGGCAACCAGCGCAGCACCAGAGATCGATCGTGTACTTCGCGAAACCCAAAATACGCCATTCTCGCCTCGTCTCCTCAGCATCCCTGTTCGGCACCCAGGAAAAATCAAACTCCCTACTTACAACGGAACGTCCGATCCAAGGGAGTACCTCACCGCCTTCAGCATCGCAATGGGAAGAGCGAACTTTTCACCAGAGGAGCGCGATGCCGGTCTCTGCCAGCTGTTCGTGGAAAATTTGAGCGGACTTGCTCTTGGTTGGTTCTCAAGACTAGAGGCCAATTCCATCGACAATTACAATCAACTCTCAACAGCCTTCCTCAAGCATTACTCAATGTTCATACAGCAGAGCGCGTCTAACGCCGACTTATGGACATTAGCGCAAGGACCCACAGAGACGCTTCGCTCGTTCATTGAAAAATTTCGAGCCATCTTATCTCGCATCACCGTACTCGACGAGGCAGCAATTCTGGCACTGCGGAACGGTCTCTGGCACGAATCACCATTTCGAAAAGAGCTCCTCAAAAATAAAGCACAATCCTTGGAAGACGCACTCCATCGAGCAGTGACCTTCATTGAAATCGAAGAAGACAAGGCTGCATTCGCCAAAAAATACGCAACCATCAAAAAATCATCTTCAAAGGAAAAGGAGCCAGATGAACACCACGAGCCTCGGCAACACTACGACAGGGCGTACAAAGACAACATGAACAAAAAGGCCGGAACCTATCAAATCAGCAATCAAACTGCCAATCGCCCCGCCAGCAACCAAGCTCGTGAAAATCGTGGCTCAGATGACACTCGGACGTATTGTAGCTACCACAAGTCAACAACTCACAACACAGACGAATGCCGCCACTTGCAGGAAATGCTGTTAAACCAATACCGCCGTGATCGAGACTCGACATCCAAAGAGCAACCAATCGACAAAGCTCCAAAAAACGAAGGTGAACGTTTCCGAAATGTCCAAGAGGAGCGGGAACGCCAGCAAAGACAAAAATGCCCTAACGAGCGAACAAACGATGACCCAGAAACTCCCAAGCGAGCACGCAACGACCGGAACGAACAAGGGCGCGGACGAACACCCCCACCTCGCCGCATCATCAACGTAATCATGGGAGGTCTCCAAACCTGCAAAGATTCAGTTCGGTCAATCAAAGAGTATGAGCGCAAGACACTCACCTCACAAAAATGGGGAAGCAGCAGCGCCAATGATCAAACAGACGAAAAATACAAGATCAACTTCACAGAAGATGATACCAAGGGTCTTGACAAGCCACATAACGATCCTCTCGTCGTCGAACTAAGGATCGGTGATTGCGAAGTGACACGCGTGCTGATTGACACCGGAAGTTCAGTTGACCTAATCTTCTCAAAAACACTCCAGCGCATGGACATTAAGGATTACGAGCTCAAACCATGCAAAAGGCCGCTCACGAGTTTCGCAGGGGATACAACAATGACAATCGGAATAGTCAAACTCCCAGTCTACGTAGCCGGGATCACCAAAATCGTCAAGTTCGTGGTCATCGAAAGCCCTGCCATTTACAACGCCATACTCGAAACTCCGTGGATTCACTTTATGAAAGCAATCCAATCAACATACTAACAGTGCGTCAAGTTTCCAACACCATCAGGGATCCACACCATCAAGGGAAATCAACGGCTATCTCGAACATGCTTCGTCACCGAGCATAAGTTAAGAAAATCCTCAAGGACATGCCTGATAACTAAGCAAAGCGACGAACATGTCATAGAAGACAACCATGCACGCGAGCTCGTCATACAAGTCAACATTGATATGCGAGACCCAACAAGATGTGTCGGAATTGGGGCGGACCTTAATGAAGATCTCAGGGAGCAACTTATCAGCTTCCTTCAATCCAACGCTTCAACTTTCGCTTGGACAACCGAGGACATGCCGGGGATCGACCCATCAATCACATGCCATGAGTTACACGTCGATCCAATCTACAAACCGATTAAGCAAAAAAGACGCAAACTCGGCCCAGAACGTGCCAAAGCCGTAAATGACGAAGTGGAACGCTTGACAAACGCAGGATCCATCACCGAGGTCAGATACCCAGACTGGCTCGCCAACCCCGTCGTCGTAAAAAAGAAGAATGGAAAATGGCGTGTATGCGTTGATTTTACCGACCTCAACAAGGCATGTCCAAAAGATAGTTTTCCACTTCCCCACATCGATCGCTTGGTTGAAGCAACAGCGGGAAACGAGCTTCTCTCGTTCATGGACGCCTTTTCTGGATACAATCAAATTATGATGCACCCTGACGACAGAGAAAAGACTGCATTCATCACCGACAGAGGCACCTATTGTTACAAGGTCATGCCGTTCGGGCTCAAGAATGTTGGAGCCACCTATCAACGTCTAGTCAATCGAATGTTCGCCGAACAGCTCGGTAACACAATGGAAGTCTACATCGACGACATGCTCGTCAAGTCTCTCTCTGCCAACGATCATATCAAGCATCTCACAACCTGTTTTAACAACCTCAACGAGTATGGGATGAAGCTCAACCCAACAAAATGCATTTTCGCCGTTACTTCAGGAGAATTTTGGGGTACATCGTCACCAAGCGAGGAATAGAAGCAAATCCGCGAAAAATCACAGCCATTGCTGAACTTTCGTCTCCCAAAAACACAAGAGAAGTCCAACGTTTGATAGGACGCATAGCTGCACTCAACAGGTTTAACTCACGATCAACAGACAAATGCCTTCCATTCTATCATCTTTTGCGAAACAACAAGCGTTTTGAGTGGGACTCGAGATGCGAGGATGCGTTCCAGCAGCTGAAAGAATACCTGTCAACGCCACCAATTCTAGAAAACCGGAAGATGGAGAAATCTTGTACTTATACATATCAGTGCCCTTTGGAAGATTAGGCTGAGCAAGTCCACACCAAGATACCCTCAGAGAAACTGGCAAGCTGAGGCAACCAACAAAACCATCCTTGACGGAATCAAAAAGCGCCTGGAGGAGAAGAAGGGAGTCTGGACCGATGAACTCGATGGCGTCCTCTGGTCACACCGCACGACACCACGACGATCAACCAACATGACCCCTTTCTCCTTATCACACGGAATGGAAGCCATGTCGCCCGCTGAGGTCAGCATCCCAAGCCTGCGGCAAATGACACTTACCGAAAATGAAGAGCTCAACAACGCAATGATCATTGACCACTTAGACCAAATTGAAGAAAAAAGAGATCAAGCTCTCCTCCGCATCCAAAACTACCAGCACTTGGCCGCCCAGTACTACAACAAGAAAGTCAAAGGAAGATTTTTTCAAGAAGGCGACCTCGTTCTTCGCAAAGTTTTCGAGAACACCCGTGAGTGGCAGGCAGGCAAGCTCGGCGCAAACTGGGAAGGACCATACTTGATTTCAAAAATCGTCAAACCAGGTGTCTTTGAACTCACCGAGATGAGCGGATAAAAGGTCCCAAGGTCATGGAACTCCACGAATCTCAAGCGATACTATTACTAAGGCAACGCAAGCAAGAAGACCGGCGCGCTCCTGCTATACCAAAAATAACACCCCAGGAGAATCCGCCGTTTTTAATTTAAGCATTTAATTTTCTCGTAAAGGTGATTTACGATCGGCTTGATCCCCGCCTGTGGGGTACGTAGGCAACCTCTCATGAGGCTCAGCTACTTCTCTAAAATATATATATATTTTTCCAAGACTATCAAAATGCAACATCGGTCACAAACCAAATAAAAAAAACGGGATCCGTTCTCAAGTGCTGCGGCTCCATGCTCACACTTCAAAATTTTTTACAAACGAAATACGGGATCAGTTCCTAAAGTGTCACAGCTCCGCGCTCACACTAACAACATTTCGCAAAAAAAAAAACGGGATCCGTTCTCAAGTGCTGCGGCTCCGTGCTAACACTTCAAAAATTTTGCAAATGAAATACGGGATTAGTTCTTAAAAGTGTCACAGCTCCGCGCTCACACTAACAACATTTCGCAAAAAAAAAACGGGATCCATTCTCAAGTGTTGCGGCTCCGTGCTCACACTTCAAAAATTTTGCAAACGAAATACAGGATCAGTTCCTAAAGTGTCACAGCTCCGCGCTCACACTAACAACATTTCGAAAAAAAAAACGGGATCCATTCTCAAGTGTTGCGGCTCCGTGCTCACACTTCAAAAAATTTGCAAACGAAATACAAGATCAGTTCCTAAAGTGTCACAGCTCGGCGCTCACACTAACAACATTTCGCAAAAAAAAACGGGATCCGTTCTCAAGTGTTGCGGCTCCGTGCTCACACTTCAAATATTTTGCAAACGAAATACGGGATCAGTTCCTAAAAGTGTCACAGATCCGCGCTCACACTAACAATATTTCGCAAAAAAAACGAGATCAGTTCTCAAGTGCTGCAGCTCCGCGCTCACACTCAGCATTTTCAAACGTGATACAAGACCAACTCCGAAAATATCACAGCTCAACACTCACTTGTCACAACACAAACATCAAGAACAAAACAAGTTTTCGATTTTACAACAAAAGGATCAAGACAAATGGCAAGAAGATCATCTCATAATAAAGTCCAAACATAACCGAAAAGGATCGACATAATCGATCATAGCAACAACAAAGTCAACATAACAAACTCCAAAAACGACAAAGACAACAAGTCCTATAAACGGCAAACAGCAACAAAACAGGGATAATCAAAAGACCACACACGGTCACAATGGTAAAGCAAGAACCGAACTATGAGTTCGAAGGAGGACAGCCCTCACGCCTAACAGCCGCACCCGCAACATCTCCACACCCAGATGAACGACGACGACGACCTGCATCCACACGGCGACGAGCCGCATCCTCAACACCCACAGTAAGAGATGATGGAACAGGGACAAGCGGAAAGTTGAAATCAAAAGAAGGAATCTCAGCCAAGTCCTTATCATCAATCCGAACAAGGACAAGCAACCTCGCCTTCTTCATCCTCTCAGCCAACTCCTCCTCAAGATGTTTAACCTTACTTTCGGGAATCCTTATTCCCTCCCCCTTCCAGACCTTGACAGCATCAAGCACCCCTTTGATCTGATTCACCCCATATAGCTTGGCGAACAACCTTTTGATCCTTCACAAACCTCCGCATCCTCTCAAATCGAAAATTACAAGTAGCAAGTACATCATCATGCCTCGCCACCACCCTATCGTGTCTCTTGCTCATCAGCGCCTTCGCGTTTCTGAAACGGTTTGCAAACTTTGCAGCCTGCATAAAACATGCACAATCAGAAATCATACCGAAACAAAAAAAACAGCAAAAGCAGAACAAGATTCTTACATTGGCCATATGACTAGCATACTCATTGTACCACTCAACACCCAGCAGCACCAGGCGATCGAAACAGCTTGAAAAGATCACCACAATCTGTTGCCCTACCACCAAAGGCATACTCAAAAGGCTCAAAGACAACCTTCTCCGCAACAGAAGACGTCTCAACCACCAAAGGCGCCTCAACCTCGGAAGGCATCTCAACCACTGAAGAAACAGTCCTACAAACCTTTGGTGGGGGCGCTTCGCTTGACAAACAACCATCGGCGGGTCTTTTCTTAGGATCACCATCCTTACCCGACGACGTAACTCGGGAATCATTAGCAACAACAACCTCTTTCCCAGCACGACGACGAGCAGGGGACGGCACAGGAGCAGCAGCACTACCAAGACCAACAACGATCTCGGGAGCAGGCGCCACAGGTTCTACACTCACAGAACCTTGCCCAACCTCAACAACAGGTGCAGTAGAACTACCTCCGGCAAAACAGTCAACCAAGCTCGGAAACTCACCAAAATCCATCTTCCCACAAACCTTCCAAGAAGCTAAACAAAAATTTAAACATCAGAAACATCACCATCACAACAAAGACAAATCACACAAACAACAAAGGCATGACTCTTTTTTTTTTTTTAAAAGGGAGGGAGAAGAGTCTACCTAAGTCAACAAACGGGAGACAACACCAAATCACCGACCTACTCACCAAAGACCAATCTCGAGCCTTGGTCGCCTTAAAATGCTCCACACACTCCTTATCACCAGTCGAAAGAGGAGGACCAACCGAACGACGACCTACACATACAAATAACAATCATAAAGAAACACTCTTAAAAACCAACCACAAAAAGAAAAACCAAACTACCATTATAAGGATTCCAACTACTCCTAAAAGGGTCAGTAATGTCAGAAACATCAGGAACCGAGGACGAGTTAACCCGAACATAGAAAAACCTCCTAATCCAATCATAAGTTTTTCTCTTCCTCTCCTCAGCAACACCACACCTGGCCCTCATGGATACATAAAAGCTCCGTCCGTCTCACACCGCGTAATACGCGCAATGTCTTCGAAAAGATAAAGACTCATATGCACGCCAATCTCTGCAGCCACAAAAAAAGCAGCAACCATATTTCGAATTGACGCAGGAGCCAACTAAGAGAGAGAGAAATAAGGTGCTCATCACAGTACGCCAGCAGCAACCTTGGAAGAGGAAACCACAAATGATACTCAGTGAACCAGAAGTCATAGACACAAATCCACCCATCCGGGACCGTCCACGGGCGCTCATCCTCCTCGGGTATACGCATCTCGACACAACCATTACGACCACAGTTGGCCGAGATCCAGCTGATCACATCATCGGTAACAGAGGAAAAGAACGATTCCGCAGGATGATCAATAAGAGGACCCGAAAAACTTCTAGGCCTCTCCCTCGCGTTTTTCACCTTTCTCCTCTTCACACCACAACCAGAATCATCAAGAGAAGCAGCCAAAGTCTCCCTCTTAATCGCCCTCAAGATATCTACAACATTAGCTCTGCGATTTGCATCCACATCAATGCCACTCAAATCACAAGCAGCGTCAACACCATCATCGCCATCACCAATAGCGTCGACACCACCATCATCATCATCACCAGCAGCATCGACAGCATCACCATCATCACAAGCAGCGTCAACACCATCATCGTTGTCACAAGCAGCTTCAACACCATCATCATCATCGCAAGCAGCGTCAACACCATCATCGTCGTCACAAGCAGTGTCAACACCATCATCATCATCACCAGCAACGTCACCTCGCACGTTAGCAGCAACAAAACCATCATCCTCTCCAGCCAGAGACGACGAATCCGAACCCGTTTTGGATGTTGACAAATCCGAAGACGAACTCTTAGCAACAAGCTCTTCCTCAGCACGGGAAATGGCAGCCAGTCTATCTTTCATACTTAGTCCATCACCATTACCGACAAAAGCACCAACCTGCGACGGAACTAAAGTAACTGATGATAGACTCGGGATCACCACAGACGAGCTCAATACCCCCATCGACATGCCTCGCTCAGTGGAATCAAACAATGCAACAGCTGAGCCCTCTCTACACCCCTCGTTTTCAGCTCCAGCAACGCCAATAAGTCCACTCTTCAAACCACGAACCAAAACAGATGGTGCCGACATAACCTCCGATGACTCCGAAGCTCGCACCAATGAGCTGCGAGCCAAATCTGACGGTCTTGGGATCACGACTAGCGAGCTGGGAACAGAGCTCGTCCCTTGCTCGCCAAGACCAGCCATAATATCTCCCAAGTTATCCATGGTCTCTATTCCCGTAACTCCTCCATGCTCGTCGCTATTTTCAGCAACGGCATCAACGACTCCAGAAGACGACACTCCTTCTCTTAAGGATAAACCTAATGCTCTTTGGAGATTCATAGGAAACGAGAAGCACCGACTCATCCTGAAAAAATCACGCAAGCTCAACACCACGCAAGCTCAAACACAATACAATGCAAATCTAACCAATAACCAGTCTCAACACCAACCTCAACTTGACGACCTCAACCACGATCCCCGAGCACAACAAATACCAAGCTCAACCAAACCCGACGAGCTCAGTCGCCGTGATCACCACCACAGCCACGACAAACTAAGCACTCACAAAGCACCAGAAAAGCTCTAACTCCCTTGCTCGGCCTCAACCAACGACCACCGACGAACTCACCCTTCCCGTGACGACCACAGCCGCGACGACCTCAGCACACCACCTTTCCCGACCTCGCGACGGACGACCTCAACAGCAAAACCCGACGAGCTCGGTCGCAAGCCTTGACGCCACGACCACGACACAACACCTCGCGATGGACGACCTTGGCAACAAAACCTGACGAGCTCAGACACAAGCCTCGACGACCTCGACCCCTCCGAGCACGATGATCCTCCACCCGCAAAACACTCGATGACCTCCACCCTCGATCCGACGACCTCGACTCGAACCGACGAGCTCAACCGCCGCAAACTCAACGCATGAGCTCGTCTCACACCTAATCTCACCCTTCCCGAGCAATACAACCCCAACAAAACGCGAGCTCATACTCAGCACCACACGAGCTCGGCCGTGATGATCTCGTCCCACACCCGAACAATACAGCCCCGGAAAAATGCGAGCTCAGCCACACACACGACGACCACAAGCACCCACGACGACCTCGGCCCAATCCCGGCGGACAGATCGCGACGACCTCAGCCCAATCCCGGCGGACAAGCCGCGACGAACTCAGCCCAATCCCGACTCTGACAAACTTGACGAGCTCGGCCCAAACGTACGCGAGCTCGGCCGACTGACCAACCCGACGATCTCGGCCTAACCCCGACGACCTTGCCCAACCGCGACGACCTCGGCTTCACCCGACGACCTCGACACCACGAGAGCTCAGCCCGACGATCTCAACCAAGTCACGTCTCGGACAATTCACGATATCAGCTCCGCTCACAGCTCAACCCACTTAACTAGAAGCTCACAAACAAGAAGGAAAAGGAGAAGGGGGGGGAGCAAATGTCGGCAAAAAGAAGGAGGGGGAAGAAAGGAGAACCACAAAATAAAGAGATAAGGGAGAGAAAAGAAAACAAAAAATAAATATATAAATTTTTTTTACCTTGCCACTTCAATAGGAGACAAGAAATAAAACAAAGACCAACACCCCATATATATAGGGAGTAAAAACGTCACCCCATTTCCCGACCAAAATAATCCAGACCTGATTTTTACACAGAAGATTCCAGAAGAATTCACCAAGAATCGACACTTGGCGAACTGTGGGGGGGACTATTGTTGGAGATGGGCTTAGCACGGGCCCATTAAGAGCTAAGCCCAAAATCAGGCCTGGCCCATTAAGACAACAAATGGTGATTTCGCTAGAAGACAAAAGTATTTTACTATAAAAGGAATGTGCCAGACCCATTGAGAGGACAGTCAGAAACGTACTGAAAGGAGAGCACTGCCTCCAAAACCACCACCAAAGTCTAGGACGACCTCGGGCACTAGACGAGCTCGTCATAGACGACCAGAGACCAAATTACGAAAGATACTTGTTTAGACTATTTGTTTAGACGAGCATCTTTAGTTCTTGTAATTGACCGAGCTTGTTATTCTTGATCATTAATACGAAAATCTCCACCCTTTACATCTTTTATTATAATATTACATCATGAACCGAGATATGGATTCAACAAAGCTTATTGACATAATTTTGAGATATGATCTGAGAGTACGAGAGGTCATCCCTCGAAATAGCCCATCAATACTTCCCAGAAGAGTTTGGAATACCAAGGAGATGTCTGACTGGTTTGAGTGGGTCGTTTCTTTGTTGGGCGGCTGAGTTGGGGCTGTTATCTCCACAATTGTTTCCTTGTTGGGTAATTGTACTGGGTAGTGATCTTCATGAACGTCTCTTTTTTGGGAGGCTGCACCAAGGTTGTGATCTCCATGGTCGTCGATCCTGGATCGTCGATGACTGCGGGATCAAAGTCTAATTGTATTGTGAGTTCTGTGTTCGTCGAATTGTCCTGGAGTAGAGAAAAATCTCTAATCCTACAATGGACGCCAAATGTAGATTGCATAGTTGATCGGTAATAAGGAGAGTATAAAGTGTATGAATGGTTTAAAGATTTTCGTATTAATAATCAGATGAAAAGTTAGTAAATTACAAAAACTAAAGAGATCGTCTAAACAAGGTCTAAGAAAATCTCTTTAAAGAGTTTTGTGGTCGTGAAGACGATCTCTTCCATATGTCGTCCAAGACTTATGTGGTAATTGATTTGTGATATCGATTGGTGGTCTCGTTTCTGTATGATTTTGACCGTCATGTCAATGAAAATTGACGCCTCCTTTTATAACAAGTATGATTATATTTTCTAGTGAAGTCAACTTTCACTGTATGTATAGGTCAAACCTGATTTTGAGCCTAATACTTAAAGGGTTTTGTGTTAGACTCGTCTCTAGCATATTGTGATGGCACTTAGATTATGATTTTCTGTTCATCTAATCTATTAAAATTGAAGTACAAATAAGAAATAACCATTGATTTTACCTAATATTTACAAGAAATGCCACTGATATTATTCTTGCATCCAAACATCTAAACATTGATTATTAACAATAAAAAAATAAATTTGGGCTAAGCCCATTAACAACATTTATCATTGAAAAATGTATATGTGTTTATATATATATATATATATAATTAAATTAGTTTTATTTTTTATTCATATTCATATAAGCTAACTAACTATATTTGAACTATAAAAAAACTAATAATGTCAATAATTTTCTATATAATTTGAACTTATTCATTTAAAATAACAAAATCATGTAATTTTCCATAACAATTTAGTAACTAAAATACATACTAATATTTATTATAAATGGTTATATCTACAAAAAATACAATGTATTATTCATTTGTACGATATATCTAATTTATGTACTTTATAAAATTTAATTTTTTTAATCACCATATAATACATATACACAATTATGTCTAGATTGAATTTTCGAGGTATTTTAGGATATATGGATTCGGATATGCATTCGTCGGATTCGTAAAATTGTTATCCGGATCTAGATATTCGGGATTATGATATTCGGACTAAAATCCGAATACACGCAGATATTTAGACCTGCTTTTTTAATTAAAAACCTAAATATTAATCATCTATTAGTCTATTTAAATTTATTATTTTAAAAAACTTTAAAAGCTTTCAAATTTAAAATTAAAATTTTAGTTATTTTATATAAAAGTATATATAATATACATAGATAACTATAATTAAATTAAATATTTAATATTTAGATCCATATATTCAGACCTAACTTTTACTATTCGAATTCAAAATTGGATCAGTCGAATCCGTAAAATCACTATAAGGATCCCCGAATATCAGTTTTTTGAAGCGGATGGGATCCCAGATCGGATAACGGATATCAAATACTAAGTTTCATTCATATATACAGTTATATCAAACAAATTGCTTAAATATTTGACATTCATAAAAATAACACCCGCGCGGGCGCGCGGGTCAAATGCTAGTTTTTGGTTAAAACTCTAGTACTTACCAAATTCCGCCCAATTTGATGTATGGATAAGGAATATCATAAAAGTTCTGTAACAACTGTGAAAAGAAATGATCCTGGTGTTTGTATAATGAGCAATTCATGTAAGAATAAACAAAATCAGTACTCTATCTAACACATGGAAAGACTCGGATTTTGCTTTTGCTTTCAACGAGCCTGATTACTCAGTCCTTGCTCTTAAGATGGCTACTAAGCCTTCAGCATGGGGAGATGACAGGTAAGGTTGGGCATTCCCTAATGATAGCTAAAGAATTGCATAGAAGCTCTGCTATACTTTAAGCCAAAAGAGAAGAAAAAGGATTTATTTGATTTGCTGAGAGAGTTGTTTTGGTACTTAGATGCAAATATTTTTAGAGAGACATGTTTGTAGTTGGACTCAAGTATTCCATTAGAGAATAGCTGTGAGAGCATTTAAGTTAGATTAACTCTCTGAAGAAGCATTAAACTAGGAAGAATATACTGTAATATACCTTGCAGAAAAACGGGCTTTTGGCTGAAGGTAAAGCTTGTTTAATAGAAGAATACTCTTACAAAGACTTGATAAAGTTCATCTACAGAAGTGACTTGCTAGAAGTCAAGACTATCATATGAATTTATGACGAGAAAGAGCTCTCTAGTGAGCAAAATATGATTTCTCAAAAGTGGCAATAACTTATTCCTGCAAATTATTGACAAAGGTGCTCTCTATAAATCATTATTCCATGGAAAGATGATGAATAAAGATGTTGCTTGCTTTTTCTGACCCCAAAAGCTATAATCCATCAACTCTCTAACTCTGTAGAGCAGCTTCAGCAATCTGGAGGGCTTCTTCCACTGAAGATGCGCTGGCGAGTTTAGCCTTGTCGACAATTGGTTGGCTTCTTGCTAGCTTTGGGAGAAGCTGAAACTCCTGTATAAGGAAAGATACACAACAATGCAGTGAATTATTAAAGACAATATAGGGCGTTTGTATAAAATACATGAACAAAACTCATATGCAATTGCCATGGTCCACATTCATATGCCTGAGGGAGTGTCTCTTACCTCAGGAGAACCACTTTCCACAAGTGCACCTTTCAACCTGCCTGTGATACGATAATTACTCATCAAAGTTAGCTAATCTGTGTAAATTTGCAATGGTTAAGAGTTGCAAGTGAAGTGAGAAAAAGTGGAAGGTGTGATGTACCAGAATCAATCCAGAAGGTGGCGATTTTCGGGTCGAAATTGCCAACCTCAACTGCTTCTCCCACTGCCCAATATGAACCAGTGGTTTAGTTACTGTGGAAATATTGTTTAAGTAATTGGATGATTGTGTACTATTTAGGTTCTGACGAAAATTACCATTATCCCCATAAAACTGCCACCAAACTTTTCTAGCGCTGCCTTCATACTCGAATACTCTTGAGTAGAAATACGGGAGATAATCGTACCTGCAATGTTTTGTGCAAGACATGAACTATTAGGTGAAGAAGATCTGTTGAGAGATGCACTGAAGTCTACAAATCATGCCAGTGTGGAAGAAGCTTACGTGTCAGTGTGTGCAGTGAGCAGCGATTTCACGCAGTGTTGTGCAGAACGGCGGGCGTGATCAACATGCTCAACTCGGGTCATCCGATCATATATCTGTTTATCCGACAATAACATGATGAGTTTACAGAACACAAGATTGGTCGTTTAACATGTTTTATCTAGCAGAAAAAAGTACCTTCAAAGGGAAGGCTGCCACATCTCCAATAGCAAAAATTCCAGGGGTACTTGTCCTGAACAAGCCATCAACCTATGGTTGAAGATGAGCTCTTATCAGACACTAGATTGTAGAAAATACTAATGTAATTTCTAGGTGAAGTTCTAACTTCGAAAACTGATTAATGTTGGAATTTAAATATGGATGTTTGGCGATAAAAGTACCTGAATTCCTCCAATAGATTTGTTCATGGCCAAAGTTTCAAAGGGGCCAATAGCAGGCTTAGCTCCAATTCCGATCACAACCTGTAAGTACGGATCCATAGATTTCATTGACCTTCACAGTTTTCCATTTGATCAGAGTTGTTAAAGTTTCACCATTTGAAGAAAAAGTAACTATACCGTGTCTGCCTCAATTGTAGATCCATCAGCAAGCTTAACAGCTGTTACACGCCCGTCAGAACCTGCTTCTAAGTTATTTATCGAAGCGCCCTGTTGAACGGAAAAGAGGAACAAAGTTTACTAACTGTGTTTCTAAAATTCTTAGGTTTACAAGAAAACAAATGCTTTCAGTCTAAGGCATTGATCGTGGGTTGATATCTTACCTTGACAAACTTAACACCATTTTGACGGTAGAGTTCTTCATATCTCTGAGCAAGTGATGGAGTGAACAGTCTTTGCAAAAGCTGATCTTCGGGGAATACAATCTATTGTTGCACAGGAAAAAAAAAACAGATGTAAGTTAGCATATCCATGCTATAATATGACTTTACTCATCAACTGACTTAAAAATATATACTTCATTACTAGCACAATTTTTAAGACTAAAGCCAAAGGGATACTAACCGTTGTATCAAGGTTCCATGCAACAGCTGCAGCAGCAACCTCCATGCCGATGTAGCCACCACCAACAACAACAACTTTCTTTGACTTTCCCTGAATCATTAGCAAAAGGGTACTTTAGAGTTTCCTAATGACATTTCATGTAGATGGCATAACTGATGAGAATGTCATTAGCTTACCAGAGATGATATTAGTGAATCAGCATCTGCAACCTCCCGAATATAATGAACGCCAGGCAAGTTCCCACCAATCTTATCTGGAAACCTGCGATAGAAATCAATATATTAATGGACAAGAAGTCCTCATTACTCTGTGTTGGTAATCAGTCCATTGCAAAATAGAATGTTGCTTCACTCACCTAGAGGCTGTACACCCTGTAGCAATAATCAGGGATCCATATTTTAACTGCTTCCCTGTGTTAGTTGTGAGGGTTTGCTTTTCAAAATCAGCTGCAGTCACTGGATCTTCATATATCATCTGTTGAAACCAAACGTATTAGATTAACACAAGAGAAGACCACAAAAAAAAACACCCATGTAGATTCTGAAATTGGAAAATTTAACAAACTGAAAACTCTTCCTTTACATACATAGATTATGGAAATATGCAAAACTATTGGGTCAGAAGAAGAAGAAGAACCTCAATGCCTTTCTCCTTGTACCAATCTGGTGTTTGCCTCTCTCCACCACCTCCAACACAAGTGTGAAAGCCCTGAACATTCATTTCACCATCATTAGAAACAAGAACACTAATAAAACATTGATGTAGCAATGATCACTGGGAGTCTAAGCTTACTGGTAAACGGGCAGGCTTCTTCTCGGGAGGGAACAAGTAAGCTTTTGTCAAAGCAGGTCTCTCATAAGGTGCGTACGCCTAAAGATGCCAACAAATACTACAATTAAACAAAGCAAGAGCAGTCTGATAAAAAAGATAACATTCAACGATCAATATTAGATCTCACCTCTTTGGTCACAATGCAGAGACGACCATCAGCCATTCCATTTTCTACAAAAGTCCTAGCTGCATAACCCGCTGCATTTCCTCCACCAATTATCACAAACCTAACCAAACAAAACAAAACGAGATTCACGCGATCCGTAACTCAATTCGCAATCTCAATTCGTCTATCCAAATTAACTAACTCGCGATTCTCGTTGGCGAAGGAAGCAGTGACGAAGCCTCTGGAAGCGATTCTGGAACCAATCGGAGAAAACCGAGCGGGAAGACGGCGAGCGAGAGATGGAGAAGTGGGACACCAAAGAGACAATCCGCTCTTCGTTGGCAGCGTGGTGGATGCTAACGCCATGGCTCTTCGAACTGCAACAAGAGAAGGATTAGAGGGAGAGAGAGATTCGATCTAGGGTTTGAAATCGAGGAGGAAGGTGGTGTGATAGTGAGAGAGAGAGGGGACCTGGAGACATTTGTTTATAAAAACCTGCAGTGTTGGCTCTAGAACTAAGCTAAAGGGCACAAAGTGACTTATGAGTTCGAAATTGCGAAGAGATATGGGATTATTGTGAAGATGGAGCTGACTTGTCTTATTGCTTTTTATTCGTTTATCCTCTGCAACCAAAATATAATTACAAGATTTGGGATTTTTTTTTGTTTTAAAAATCATTTTGTAAGATTTAAAATTCAAAGTTCTCCAATTACGTATTTATTAGACCATTACCTCTATTTTCTACTCTTAAAATAGATTACTTTAAAAATAGAAGGAAGTTTTGCTCAAATAGTTACATCTACTTTTCACTCAAAAAAAGAATATTGGTAAATCTCTCAAATAGTTTTTTTTGAAGTTTTTGTCACAAAAATAGATTTTGAGAAAAAAATGACTAAAATAAATTTTTTTACTTTGAAAATTTTAATATTTTTTAATTTTTAAACTTCAACTCCAAAACCTCCACCCCATAACTCTAAACCCTAAGTTTATATTAATTAACACAAAGGTATAAATGTATATTTACATCCTTTAATAAAGTATATTTTGATCATTTTTCTCTTTGAATGCTATTTTTGGTACAAAAACTTTTTAAATTCTATTTTGGTCTTTATCTCAAAAGAATATTCTTTGTATATTTTTGCCATTTATCTATTAATCCATAACTTTGAATATGTCAAACTGAACCCTTATATTTTATTTTGTAACAATAACAAAATACAACTATGATAATAATTAAAACTAATGACTGTTTTAAAAAAAAATTACAACACATAATAAAAAATAAGGACATACATTCTCTTTGAGTTTATTAATTATGTTTTTGTTATTGATTATGTATTTTTAGTTTATTAATTATTATGTTGATGTATTTTCTAATTTAATATAAGTTATTGGTGCATTTCAAGTTTCACCCAATTTGATCATTAATTTTATAATATTTAAATGTATAAAATTGTACCATAATTTTCTTGGATGTTGCTAAAAGTTCTATTTGGATAGAAAATGAAAACTTATTAAAAATAGAGGTCATTTTGCAAAGGAAAAGTTCAAATCCAAATTAGAGTAAATGACTAGTGTTACTCTATATTAGGAGTAACACTATTGGTGTAAGATTTGGTATACCATTGGAGTGTCTTTTACTTTATACTAAGTTAAGATTCGTACTTATAGAAAATAGTTTTGCATATTATTATTAATTTAAATATTATAAAATAATAAATGTATTAAAAATTGAAAACTGAACAACTATTATGTGTATAATTAATTGGAGTAAACATATAAATCTTATTTACAATAATTTTATTGGTAAAAAAACAAAATAATCATTTCTTATTTTATATGGTATATAACTAAATTTAAATGATATAGATATATAGAATATTTAATATAAATAATTATTAATTGAGACTTCATACTCATATGATTTATTAAAATTTATATATTTGCTGTAACAAAAAATATTAAATTATTAATCACAAAATTTTCAAAATTTAGTTTTATTAGTTTATAATCATTTTAAAAATTGAATGAAAATTTCAAAGTTAAAATATTAAGGTCTCAATACTTTTTCAAATGTAAATTTTGAAATTAACATATTTATGTATTTTATATGGTATAAAGTATAATTTAAAAATATTAAAATAGATATATATTTAATCTGAATATATATTAAGTAAGATTTATATTATATGATTTTATGACATTTGTATCTTGTTATAACAAAAAGTTAAACTATTGATCACAAAAACTTTTTTGTGAGACTTTTAACAGTTTTAGCAATTTATAGTCGTTTTATAAAATCAAAATATAACATATAAGAAAAAATGTAAATTTTTATTATAAGATTTATGTGATTGTTTAATTTCTTAATAATATCAAGCTAAACAAAATGATTGGTGATACAAAAATTGTTAATCAAAACTTTATTATTTAGTATCATTAATTGTTATATATATATATATATATATATATATATTAATTATTTTTAATTTATATCTGTTAAATATTCAAAAATGTGAAAATATCTAAAAATTATCAAGTAGTCATAAATAAATATCTAAAAATAACAAAAATATTCAAAATACTGAAAATATCTATTTGTTCTCTATCTTAATATTTAAATTGAACTAATTTTATGTAAATTTAAGTATTGAGTCTTAGTTTTCCAAATTTTTATGTTTTATTATTTTTATTTTCAAATTTTGAGGATTTAAGTATATTTGTTTTTTTGTTAAAATTAATTAATTAAAATGGGTATCCGAAATTCAAACCAAATCCAAACAAAAATTTATATATATTCGATTCAAATTTAAATTTCCAACTCTAAAAATCCGAAATTTGAATAGATCAACTGAATCCGAATGGATATATGAATGTCTATTCCTAGAAAAATATATACAACAAATCCCTTAGTACAATGTAAAATAAATAATTTAAGGAGAAGTTTAAATTATACTACAAGTTTGATACCACTTTTTCAAATTTACCATTAATGAATGATTATTTTCAAAAATACCTTAAAATTATGATGAAAGTAGACTAAATTAATTTTTATAAATATTTATAAAAAATTTAGAAATTCAACTCTACCACTTTAACACTAACCATAACTTTATGATAAAGTAGACTAGATTTTTATTATGATGAAAATAGACTAAATTAATCACTTTTTAAAATTATCCTTAATCAAAAATATCCTTATAAAGTGATACATAACTTGTGATATTCTTAACAATTTCTCATAACTTAATCAATTATTTCACTATTTGCACGGCGTGGATCACACTATCTAGTAAATATTCATTCGGGAATATACATTAAAAAAGTTGAATTTAAAACAAGAACTTTTGCATTTACTTTGAGAATTTTTTTTATTTTATTTTGATTCAGTTTGAGGATAAATCACCAGTCGACCATGCCAAAAAGTGGAGTAGTTTAGCTGAAAATACACTATGCAGCATTAAGCTAGTTAACAAAAAATTAAGCAAAATTATATATGAAAAATGTAAAGACAAAATAATGATATGGGCCATTCTGGACTGCTGTATCCCAAACTATGACCAAGAAACCGACAAGACATAACTAACAAAAAAGAAAAAAAAATTGAACAGATAACAAAACAAATATATTTATTAAACCCCAATGAATTACAAAATTTGAAATGTCACCCCAACATTTCATTATCTTTACACAACCGGTGCAGAAAGTTTCCCGGCTTGCTCCAACACCTCCAGAATCTCAGCACGACTCCTCACGATCCTATGGAAAACCTCTCTGATCTGTTGCTGCAACGGCACAAGCTCCTCCTCCATTCTCCGGCATATCTCCGCCATCTCCGCCACTTGTGCCGCCGCGGATTCAGCAGCATCTTTCTCCGCCGGATAATGAAATCCATCGGCGAATTCAATCAGCGAGTGACCAAGCTTCTCCATCCTCGTCATCTCCTCCATTAACCCTGCAGATCCTTTCTTCTCCTTCTTCTTCCACTCATCTCCGATCTTCTCGTGGATCCCGACCAAACTCTGCGCCCAGTTCAAATGTTTTGGCACCGGCAAGTGGTTCGCTAATCCAGCTCTCTCCTGACACGGAACCGCCGCCGTCAACACCCACATCACGAACACCGTTACCGTGCTCATTATAAACATCGGCAGAGGCAATCCCGCCGCCTCGTTGCCACGTGGCGGTGTCAGATTCGTTGTCATCGCGTGGATCTGCTTCGCCGCCGACCAGTTCCTTCCGACGGCCCACGACGATGATTTAAGCTGACCAATCGTTGCTCCTCCTTTACTCGACGCAGATGAGCCACCGCCACGACGGCCGAACGACCATGATTTCTCTATCGTCTTATTCCCTCCGCCGCCGCTTAGATTCTCTTTGTCCTCGATGCTCAACGCGATGAGTAGATTCGCGAGCGCGCGTTTCGCTCGCCTCACGTTACCGTCTCCTAACGGACGTTGCTCCAATGCCGCCACGGCGATCTCAGCTAAGCGCTGGTAATGTCTAACGGAATCGATTCCGTTAACAACGGCGGTACATATGTCAAGCGCTTTAATAGACCGGTCTAACATTTCAGGAACTAACCGGTCGAAAGGCGGTTTAGAAATCTGGGTCGGGTCACGGCCCATTAAGAGAATCGCTTTGAACTCGGCTTCGCAGCAGAGGAAAACGTCCATAAGCTTACGAAGCCAAGTCACGGACATAATCTGCTCCGTCGCGGCTACGGGGGCAACCGTGTCCGTTTCATCGGAAGGTGGTTGTGGAGGAGGAGGAGGAGAGAGAAGGTCGGTGAAACGATCGGCGATGTGTTTTTGGAAAAGCTCGAGATCTTCTTGTTCTTGTTCGGTGTTGACGTCGGTGAATTGGTTGCGACGGATACTAATCCGGCCGAGGAAGGAGCCTTGATTGTCCTGCGCAGGTCTCATGATTTTTGAGTCAATAAGAAAATTGAGAAGGTTTTCGAAATGGTCGATTTATTTATATATATATAAGGAGACTTAAAGCAATGTGTGGTGTGCATATCTTGTCGGAGAGCATAAGACCCGTTATTCTTGCGCAGCTATCTCCTTCTTTTTTTTAATTGAGAACATGTGACATCGTGATACGCGGTGGTTTGGAAATATTCAAACTGCATGCCGTTTACTTTTTGCCAATTAAACGGTATGCTCTTTTGTTTTTAAAATATAAGTATGTTAATCATCTAAACCAAAGCGGTTCAAGTTGATGGAGCTGTGAACTGAAATTTTGCGTTAGTAACTGAACCAAGTTACTTCTTTCTAAAACGTGCTATTTCCCATCAGAAAAATATCTTATATAATTAGACATCCATGAAACTATCACATCATTCTCTTGCTATATCTCTCCAAATCATAAAGTTATAATTTTTTTTTTTACGAATTGATAGTGTAAACTCTATTTTCCCAAATTACTAATTTAGAACATAGTTACACATAGCAGATGATTTATTTGGTTTATGTTAACTACACAATTTTAAAATCAAATAAAAAATTCAACTTTATCAAAAAAAAAAGTTTTCAAAGTCTCTCAAAATATGAGATTTTCAAAGTTCCTTTGATGTTAGCGATAGTGCACAATTTAAATATTATATGAGCATTTTCTTTTGAATAAAATTTATAGGTTTCCATCAACTTCTTGTTAAATTATGTTAAGTTTAGTGATCAAAAAGAAAAAAAAAATGCATCAAATTTACTCTTATTGTTTAGTTGATTTTGGTTTGATAAAAGTGGAACCTATATCGTAAATGAATTTTTCTAATTTGATTATTATTAATATTGCAGATCTATTTTTGAAATTCATTTTTATTATATTATGTATTTTAAGTTTTTTATATGTTTTACTGTTTTTTATAGTGTTATATTCAGTTTTCTAAATTTTTTCTAATTTTTTTTTATTTATTACTTAATAATTGATTGTGGGTTTCAACTGTTTCAATTCTTTTAGGTTTGAGTTTGGTGACAAAAAAAATTGTTAGATTAATTATTTCTTATTTTGTTGGCATGTATTTGTGAAACCTAAAAATAATATCGTAAATAGATTTATTTATCTTTTTCTTATGAATTTTTTTATTTATTCGTGATGTTTCATATTATTAGGCTATATGATTTAAATTTATTAAACAATTATTTTGACTATTTTCACATAATTCAAGTTAAATTATGTATTTTCATTCAATTTTACTTTTATTAATTTACTTTTGGTTCTCAATCATAATAATCTTTCATGTATTAATACTTAATTATATTTTTAATTTTTTTCAATTTTCAATTTTGAGTTTTGTGACCAGAACAGTTATATTTCTTGTTAGATTTCTTTTATTAATTTTCTTTTGGCGATTTTGATGAAACCTGAGATACTATTCTCTTATCTAATCTATTAAAAGTGAAGTACAAATATGAAATAACCTTTGATTTTGCTTAATATTTACAATGAATGCCACTCATATTATCTTTGCATCCAAACATCTAAGAAAAAATAAATCTAATCTATTAAAACTAAAATACAAATATGAAATAACTCTTGATTTTAAGTAATATTTACAAAAAATGTCACGGATATTATTTATGCATCCAAACATCTAAACATTAATTTTTAACAAGAAAAATATAAAATTCGGCTAAGCATATTAACAATATTTGTCATTGAAATTGAAGACTTCATAAAAATGTATATGTGTTTTCCAAATTTTTATAATAAAAAAAAGAATTATACATATATAGCATTAAATTAATTTTTTTTTTTTATTTATATTCATATAATCTACCAACTATATTTGAAATAGAAAAAAGATAATAATGTTAATAATTTTTGATTATAATATGAACTTATTCATTTACAATAACAAAATCATGTAACTTTCCATAACAATTTAATGACTAAAATACATACTAATATTTATTATAAATGGTTATATATACAAACAAATACAATGTATTATTTATTTGTACGATATATATCTAATAAGAATAACCTATATAATTTATAAATTTAATTTTTTTTATCACCATATAATACATATACACAGTCAGGTCTTGGATGGATTGAATATCCAGAGTACTTTAGGATATACAGATTCAGATATGTATTTGTTGGATTCGTAAAATTTTTATCCGGATCTGGATATTCGGGGTTATGATATTCAAACTAAAATCTAAATACACTTAGATATCCGAACCTGTTTTTTTCATTTAAAATAAATCAAAAACTAAATATTAATCATATATTTAGTCTATTTAAAATTATTATTTAAAAATAATTAAAATCATTAAAATTTTAGTTATTTTACATAAATAACTATAATTGAATTTTAAATATTTAATATCCGGATTCGGATATCTAGACCTAAAATTTTACTATCCAAATTTGTACGTAGATCAGTCGAATCCGTAAAATCACTATTAGGATCCCCAAATATCCGTTTTTCGAAGTGGATGGGATCTCGGATCGGATAATGGATATCAAATATTAAATTCCAGTCATATATACAGTTATATCAAACAAATTGTTTAAAATATTTAACATTTATAAAAATAAACCCGCGCGGGCGCGCGGGTCAAAGGCTAGTATATATTAAATACAAAGTTCTATAGAACTAAATTATTATCTGTTAACTAAATTTCATTAAAAAGTGATTTTTTATCAAGCTTAAAAAGTTGATTGTTTGTAGTTTTTAAAATAGATTTTGGTTTTTGATTTTTTAAAAAAATATTTTTTCACCAATCAAGATTTTTGAAAAATAGATTCCCTAAAACTTAGGGAAATCAGATTTTGAAATAACTACCTACTTCTTAGCAAAAACTAAAAACCACATTTTTTTGGTTTCTTTAAGCAATGTACGTGAAGTTTTTTTGTTGAGATATTAGTATTTCTATATTTATGCATTAATATAGTATAAATAAATAATAAGAGATTGGTGATAAAATAGTAGCTATTCCAAATTAGTAAGAATCAACAAATTTTTCTCTACCACTTAAATTTAAATTCTAAAATTACAAAATAACCTATATTGGTAAAAATATTTTTTTTATTTTTAATCCTTTGGAGTTTACTTACACTACTTTTCTAAGCAATTGAAGTTGATAATTAATTTGTTATGGTTTTATCAATATTTTGTAACATAAATTTATAGTAAACTATTAATCTCTTTAATTACATGTATTGCAATTTTTCACACTTTAATTTAGTTTTGTATTTTAAAATTCTATCTATTAATTTTATATACAAGGGTTGAATAATATAAATTTTGTTCATTTTCATTTTTGATTGAAAAAATATTTAACCATTATTTATTTAATATATCATATGTGTAGATTCAGTTTTGTCACAAATTTATAAATATTAATAATTTTTTGAAAATATTATTTTATTATAAATTTTCCATAAAATTAATGCACATATATTAAAATTCTAGACACATAATTAAGTTTTGTAGTTAAATATTAATAAATATATATATATATTAGCAAATATCTACATCAATAAGTGATTTTGATAATTTTATTTTGTTTTTGCATCTTTTATTTACAAATAATTTTATGTGGCTTGATGTTAATTTTTATATTTTATTATTTTGAAAATAAACATTTAATTTAAATATTATTTTTATTTTATTAATTTTAAAAGAAAAACCAAAATCTAAAACAACCATTCATGTTTTTCAAAAAAACAAAATCTACTGCAAAATCAAAAACCAAAAATCAAAAACTAAAATTTAAAAACCAAAATCTAAAAACTATGAAAACAATCATCACCTAAGTTATATTATTTACTTTTACTAAAGTTGTATTTTTCTTTTTTTTTATATTGTTATTTTTATTGGAGATAAAGACCAAAATAGACCTAAAACAATTTTTGTCCCCAAAATAAACTTTATTAAAGGGTGTAAATATATATTTATATCCATTGAGTTAATTAATCTAAACTTAGAGTTTAGAGTTAAAGGGTTGAGTTTTGGAGGTAAGGTTTATTATAAAATAAAAATTTAAAAATATTAAATTTTCAAAATAAAAAAATCTATTTTGGTCATTTTATTAGTGCTTTTTTTATGACAAAAACTTCAAAAATATTTATTTGAGAGATTTGCTTCCTTTTTTTTTTCAAAATTATTTTATTTTAAATTTTTTTTTATTATGTAATTTTTAGTTATGTTTCTTCTATCATCTCCTTTGTTAATTTCTCTAAACTTGAGGTTAGTGACAAGTAAAATAAATTTCCGTGAATTTTGTTTTTATTGGTCTATGTTCTTGTATGTTCATCCATCGACATTTTCTGCTCCTCTGTTCTGCAAACATAACGCAGATATTCCCAAGCTTCTACAACTTCCGATGAATGCTGATGATTTCATGTACAACTTCTCGCTTTTTGTATGAACGGTTTCTTCTGACTATAACGGCATCACAAATTCAAACAGATCTTCTTTTGTTATAAATGTACGGGGGAATTGTATATCTTATTGATGTATGGAATCAATGTATCGAATACATGTATTGCCCTTTATATATATAAAGACTTATAGATAACTACAACATTGAAAAAGATAACTACTACAAAGTATAATCCCCATATGTTTAGGAATAGATAAACGTAATCCTCCTACGATAAGGATTATCTATACACGCCCAAAGACTTATCCATTCGCCATGAATCCTTCTCATCCTTATTTTTATTTCTATCTATGGTTATTGCATCCACACTAACTGGTTTACAACACTCCCCATTGGATGTTATAACCATAAAAGCTCATAATACGTTTGGTATGTTGCCTCGTTAAAACCTTACCAGTAAAACCTTTTGGGATAAAACCACGGTTAAGGAAAAAGAGTACAACCGTATTACTCCCCCTGTTTTGTGCCTCATTGGATGTCTTTCAATCCTATCTTGTACATTAGCTTCTTGACCGTAGAGGTTGTTAGAAAAAATCGGTTGAACTTGTTACTTGATTGTTCTTGTACCTCTTGAACCTCTTTGTTATTGTCTTCTCCTCAATATGGTCGGACATGCTGGTCTATGGCTTTAATAAATCATCTTTCACGTGTTCTATCACTCATTATGGGTCACGGATTTGTGTTACCATCCTTCCAGTTGAACAATGTAAGTTTCATCGTCTCTATAGGCAGTGGTCGAACCTTCTCTTCCAACGGTTGAATTACTATCGACCATCTATGCTTAATCATCATCATCGACTGTAACACTTTGATTCATGTGTGCCAATATTCCTGGATGGTTGATGATGTTGTTATCATTGTTTACTTGCTCCATGCATTACCAACATTCTCAAGTGGTCGAATTATATTGCTGTCATTTCCTACATCATGGACTTTCACGAGATTGTAATGCCTCCATGTGTTAGTACATAACCTGTTTGTGATTTTCCTTTATGTGGAACAAATATAAAACCTGAAAACCTGTATTAGCAAAACCATTTAACCCCTCTTTGGGTTGGTTAGTTTGGTTAGTATAAAACAAACTTAAACCTTTCATTCCTTATAAATAAATAACGAAGTATATGTTTATAACCGGTTCCTTATAACCTTTCTTTACCTTTCTTCATCATCAGCTATTATACATACTGATGGATCATGGTTTTGATCAATATATCCACTTGATATAGATATGGTCGTCCATTTTGACATTCTATACATTTTGTGTCTAATGGTTGTCCATCTCCATACATGGCACATGGCCTTGGCATTCGTGGTCGAGCATCGTGGTTCAGTGAATAAGTCACGACCTATTACATTTCCACGGCCATACTTGTTGCTTTCCTGACCTTTATGATTTACTGCGGCCGTATTTGGTTTGACCATAGGTACCTCGACCATGTTAGTCATCATGGCTGTATGTTCGGCCATACTTATACCGATGCCCTCGACCGCATCAGTTATGGCCTGCTATAGTCGGCATTGATGGAATCCACATTCTTTACGACCATTTTATAAACCTTTCTTTAAATATGCTGAATTATAGATCAACCATAAACCATATAGTAATCTTATGATCTAAACATTATGATCATAACCTGTCTAAAAATCAATCGATAACTCGTATCATTTTGAAACCAATCAACTTTTCTTTAAGCTGGTTCATAAACACAAGGAATTTCATTTCCATAATACATGAACAGCTTTTGATGGTTCTTATAGAACTCTTTCACTGATTATCATTTGGTCGTTCATATTATATCATATGCAGCTGCATTGCATCAGTCCATAGACGACTAAGGAACAAAACCGTTCTTTGAAAATTTCTTTTCTCATCTTATGTGGTACCATTATTCTCTTTATCCAGTGATTAATATATTGCTTACTACATCATCATTTCTTTCTATATGTATATCCAGACATTATCATTCTCAAATCGTAGTAGCCTTCACCACATATCTTATATCATTTTATGATCTTTTCCTTGGTCACTGTGAGTAACCTTGTGTAATCAAGCCATTCTTTAAATGCTTTAAAGTAGGGATATATAGACCTTAGATCACGTGGCCTTTCTATTATATCTCATATATCACGATTTCTTTTACTCTCACAGGACTCATTCACTGGTTTATCGGATGGCGTTCTATGGCCAATACGTCCATCTCTTTTATAGATTCTTTAAATCTTTCATTAAACATTTTTGAACCCCACGTTTTTCCTTTAACATTATAACCTTATCTTTATGATTCATGATTAATGAGTACTCACACGTGGGTTCATGATCCTCGCTTTATATTTAAGTGCTACATTGTATGCGCAGTCTTATATCATCGGTATCGATACCCTTTTCTGCGTTCCATTGTATTCCAGACATGACATAGTTGATTGCAATCTTAAGACCTTTAATACCTTGGTGTTTGGCGTCCCAAATCACCTTAAGTACCATGGATTTTGGTGTCCCAAATTCCATTCTATGGTATCTTATATCGTGGTCGACCATTTTCTATGTATGGGAATGGTTTCCTTTTATGACCTCGGGAATTTATCATTTCTATGCACCATTTTTATTTCCTTCCGAGGTTCCTTTATTATATGGAACATATTGGTCTATCATTTATAGACTCTGTAGCGACTTTATTGTGTCTCTTCCAGGACAACAAATTCATTTGGTGCAAGCTGGTTTAACTCATTACATTTCTTTTTGGGTCAATGAGTCTGACATCTATTTCTGCTAGCTTTTATTTCATTTGATCATATTCATATGGACGTCTATATTTCTAGTCCGAGGATCTTGCCAGGACAATGATGGTTAATATCATTCTTATTTCATTCATTCTCGTTTTATCTTTCCTTTACTAGCTTATAACTTTCTCCTTTTAATGTTGGATGACCAGATTACTTATCTCTTGTAATATGTGTTCTTGGCCACTAATTCAATCACCCGTGTTTGACTCAAGACATATTTAAAACGTGGAGAAAGAAGAATTTCATCCAACATATATTCTCATCCTCAATCCTCTTCTGAGGTTTCTTAAATGGCACATATGTTTGTGGTGGTATATTCAGATTATCTTGATAAGGTTTATGTATGTGTCTGGATTATGACCCTTAATCTGAGATGAGAATATCTATGCACACTTATATGGCCTGATGCATTTTAATCTTAAACATGTAAATTCATGTGTCCTCAAGCACTAGATGGTGGCCATTGTGTTTCAAAGAATTCGGCCAAGTACATTAGGTAGTGGCTTGAATTCGGCCAAGTGCATTATGGTTATAGACCATGTCACACGTGATTGTAGTATGGTCATGGACCACGGTTTTTCCTCACTTCCCCTCATGGACATACTATGATCATCACGTGGCATTATGGAACAATTGAGCCTAATGAGTTTCCCTTGTGTACATGTTGCACAACGTGAGATTTTATGGGATAATTCTTTGTGCCTTTTACGATATTTTTCTTTGCATCAAGTTTGGACTTGGATGGCTAATCCAGTTAATACTATTAAGTGTAAAATTTCGTGGGTTATAGGGCCACCATGGCTTTTTCATTTATCATATTGATCCTTGGCATAGTCTAGATCAGTAGAGCATATAGGTATAGTCTTGACCAATTTCTTATAAGGCTTTAGACGATTTTCTTGTAATCTGAAAGAAACCTTTGTTTTTCCTTTGCCCATTGGTTCAATGTGGAAACCATTCATACTCAAGTCTTTATAACTTCTGTATAACTTCTTTATAACTCAATGGGTCTATCATTTGGGTGGATGCCTTTTGTTATTTTCGTGGTCTTATAAATTAACTATCCTTATGTTGTCATTCATCAAGCAAATGATTATAAGATGTCTCAACCAATCGGATTCTTTTAAGCAATCTGATGTTTCATATTTTAATAGATTATCTTTTCATGATCGAAATCTTCTTCATCATCTTTATAGACCATATGGATTTCAGGTTTCTTGCCTTTTAAATTTATAAGTCGCAGAGATGCTTAGGTGATCTCATTTCACTATTTCTTATTAATAACTCGTTATTTTGCTTAGCAAGCAATAGAAATGATATCATATGTCTTAAACCCCTTTTCTCGATACTGTTGTTATAACAACACATTACTTGCGTGGAAGGTTGAGAATGTCCTTTCTAACATCTCTTTATTTGTTACCTTTTTCACCACACATCATTTAACTTCGAGATTTTATTAAATAGGGCCAAGTTATATTCATCCACGGACTTACAATCCTGGATTCTGAGATTTCTCCAATCATATGTTGCCTTTGGTAAGATCACCTTTCTCTGGTGATCGTATTTTAATTATGTCCAAAGGTCGAGTGGATTCTCTATTGTTCGTTTAGACTTTCCGCAAGATGATGGCATATAATTAGGATAGCCCTGTATCTATCCTTCTCGGTTGCATTATTATATTTAGTTTATGCATTCACCGAGTCCTTTTGATTTCAATATGATCTTTGCATCTAGTGCCCATTGGAGATAATCGTCTCCTAAGATATTTAGGGCATCAAAATCCAGATTGTTGATTTTCGACATCTTTCATTCATAGAGATTTATAATTAGATCATTATGTGCTTTGAATTCATTTAATAAGTTTCATGACAACTTAGAAATCGGCCAATACGATTATGATGCTTGTTTTATAACCTCAGTTTTAAGCAAGTATGTATTTCCATTGGCAAACCTAATTTAGTTATGATTAGTAAACCTAATCAAGTTCTGATTAGTAAACCTAATCATGTTGTGTTTAGGAAACCTATTTAGGTTATTATTAGGTTTAGGTTTCGAATTAGGTTTAGAGTTCATACTTGTGTAGGTTATTGATCTAGAAATTTGGTTTCTATGTTATTTGCATTCAAACAATCGTTGATCAAGCAAGCAAGCATATTTTCTTTTTAGCAAACCTAATTAGGTTGTTATTAGGTTTAGTGGCCGATTATGGCCTTTAGGGTTTGGCGAGTTTAGATTAGGGTTCATCGTGTATAGATTAGCAACCTAGCACCCGGTTTCTATATGTTTTGAATTTAAACAATCAGCCAAACAATCAATCAATCAATGATTTTGAATCCTAGATGATCAGGATGAAGTTCTCTATCTATCGCAACTTAACAATCTCATCTAATCGATTTATTTAAGCTAGGGTTTAAGGTTACCTTTAACCTTCAATAGATTTTTATGGAACACCGAGATTGGAAGGATTGAAACTCCTTAGATCTGATCACGGACAAGTTTACTTGCTGCAGGAATTGAATTGATTTGGGTGGCCTTTGGTGTCGGATCTGCTTAGGTTTGAGTCGGGGAGCTTTCGGACTTGGTCGGATGGATCCGATGCAGTTTTAGTGGCCTATGAAAACTTACTGGTGTATCGGGTGTCTAGGATCGGGGACGTGGGCGTCTGTGTATACTTACCCGTGTGTAGCGACTGGTCGGATGCTCTTTGTGTCCGTGTATGTCCGTGTGCACTTACCTCGGTGTATCGGCCGTATCGGTTGGTCGTGTATGTGCCGGATTACCTTAGAGTTTATATATATCGGCGGATCTTAGAGAGAAAGAGATCCGATGATTGCAGGAACTATGACTTTGTTGCAGGTAGGCCTGGGACGAATTATCCGGGATCCGGATTCGATCCGAGATCCGTCCCGGATCCGCTCCGAAAATAGGATATCCGGAGTGCCCGGATCCGAATCCGGATAGTAAAATTTCGGATCCGTCCAAACCGGATCCAAATCCGGATATCTTTTATTTTAGGTCCGGATATCCGGATCCGGATCCGTGTTTTTAAAATATATTAAATTTTTAATTTTATTAATAATTATATTTGATATATTAATATTTATACATATAATATTTTTTAAATATTATATTTGAATTTTACTAATATTATATGTCATATATATATTCATAAATTTTGTATAAATATTTAATTTATGTTTTATTTTTAGATTTTTATATTTTTAAAATATTTTTTTTATTTTTTTTAATTATTTTTACGGATCCGGATCCGAATCCGGGTATCCGCGGGTATCACAATATCTAGACGGATATCCGAAGTCCGGATACCCGGAAGACACGGATCCGGATCCGGATACTAAAATTACGGATCCGGCGAATCCGGATCCGGATCCGGATATCCTAAAACACCCCGGATATCCGGTCCGTCCCACCCCTAGTTGCAGGAACCTTTTAATCACGAGTTTGATCTTCTTAGCTTAGGTCTTAGAACGATCGTGCTGATAACGTGTTATAAATGTATGGGGGAATTGTATATCTTATTGATGTATGGAATCAATGTATCGAATACATGTATTGCCCTTTATATATATATGGACTTATAGATAACTACAACATGGAAAAGGATAACTACTACAAAGTATAATTCCCATAGGTTTAGGAATAAATAAACGTAATCCTCCTAGGATAAGGATTATCCATACACGCCCAAAGACTTATCCATTCGCCATGAATCCTTCTCATCCTTATCTTCATTTCCATCTATGGTTATTGCATCCACACTAACTGGTTTACAACATCTTTCTGAATTCCAGGAACCATGCAACTCCGGTTAAAACATTTATGCTTGAAGTCATCATATGTTTTTACCAATACTTTTTTTCTCAAAGTACCTTTACAACACAGCTCAATTGAGAATAAAAAAAAAGTAAAAACCGAAAAGATACAAGAAAGTAAAAGCTATGTGAAGCGAAGAATATAATTAGGAAATACCATTCATCTCTGGAAATGCTCAAACCATAATGAAAAGTAAGTCTTCTTTATAGGTCTCGAGAGAGTTGGTACCGCAGTGGGATGCTTGGCTAATCGTTCTCGGTCCAAACCGAGAAGCCTTGCTCGAATGTGTAACTAGATTTCCTTAATAATCAAATGTGCTGGCCTATTTGAATAGGTATGTAATCTACTATTTCTTTCCTTCCAGAGGAAATAAATCACAGCTTGAAAAATTAAAAGAAACAATGGTTTGATTTCCTTACTCATGGACAATAGCCACTGCAAGACATTCTCAAAAGAATAAGGCGGGGTAAATGATGATTAAAGGAAGAATGAGTTCCAAATGTCTATAGCATAGGAACAATCAAAGAAAATTTGGTTCCTTGTTTCAACATCATCATCACACAACATACATTCCGAAGAAACCTACATACCCCATGACCTTAGACGATTTCTTGTTGGCAGCCTATCTCGACACGCAATCCAGCAAAACAAACGCATGTTTCGGTATTCTTTGTTTGAACCAAACCAAAGAAGACAAGGTAACTGTATCTGTGAGAGGATGGTGGAAACTCCAAATATTGGAGGCAGAGAATGGTGCGGGTGGTTCATGGGGATTGTTTCTCCAAACAAAATGGTCTGCCTCAGTCAAATCTAAAGAAGGGAGTAGACTTGGAAAGCACGACCAAAGCAATAATATAGTAGGGTGTCTACTGTGAGAAGTTATTCAACCACTTTCATTTAAGGCTGTATAAATTGTGGCAGTCAAAGCCACACTTGTGACCATCAGGCCATTTGATCCAGTTACTTGAAGAAGTGGGCCAATTCCAGTCCAGTTATCAATCCAAAAGAGGGCATTCCTGCCACAGTTAACAGTGCATATGATAAACTGTCTAGCAATGGAACGAAGGTCTACAAGCGCTCTCCAAATCCAACTTCCTACATTTTAAAAATCATCACTCCATAATAAACGATCTCCTATTAAATCTTTTTGATCCAAGCAACCCATATGGAGCCATTGTCACCAAAAAGAAGCCAAATAAGTTTCAACCCGTAGATAGTATGTTGATCAACCAAATGCTTTATCCCCAACCCACCTTGCTCAAGCGTTGTGCAAACAAAATCTCAAGAAACCTTTGACCCTCGGGCTGAGTCTAGAGCTCCCGTCCACAAAAATCACTACAGATAAGTTCCAAAGAGTGAAGACAAGCCTTAGGAAGCGGAAAAACAGATCCTCAAAAGTTGATGATGCTGAAGATAACCGACTTAAGAAGCTGTAATCTCCCCGCAAAGGATAGCTTCCGATATGACCATGAAGAAACCCAAAGTTTAACTTCGTCAATTAAAGGCTGGTAGTCATGTTTCTTGAGCCTATGGGCTGAGAGTGGTAACCCTAGGTACCGAACCGGAAGGCAACCCCGAACCAGACCAAACTCAAGTGCTAAAGCCGAAGAGGCAATTATGAGGAATCATGATTAGCTCTCAATTACCAATACTTGATTTCTTTGTCTTTTCTATCACAATCAGAATCTTGCATATCAACTCCACATGATATACCAAACTTTTTTTTTTGAAAGAATAGTTAATTAAAACTTTTACATTAGATGTGACTCTTTTACATCATTAACAGATGCTATGAATAGATACACCCTATTAATAATTTGAAAAACTTAAAGAAAGCCATATCACCATGGCTCCTTCAAACTTATTTTTGTTCAATCCTCCGAGTGTAGAGATCTTGTTGTAAATCTGTTTTGAATGAGTCTTTCAAGCTGCATTGCATTAATAGATGGTTCTCCATGCCTCCGTCCTTTTCTCTCCCTCCAAATTGAATGCAACATAACTTGAAAAGCATATTGAATCAGAAAAAAATAGTTTTATCTCTGGTTAAGTCTTGTAGGATTTCCATAATACTGTCCTAAGCAGTCGTGTAGTCTGCTCCCATTAACCAAGCCACCAAGCCCTTCCAAATGGTCTTAGAGTAAGAACATTGGAAGAAAAGATGACTACCCGTTTCGTAGGAATCCATGCAAAAAACCGTGTTGCCTTCTCCCATGTGTTCTATTTCTGTATTCTTTTCCTTGTTGCTAGTCTGTCTTGGATAGCAAGCCATGCTAAAACAAAGTATTTTGGGATGGCTCTTGCAAACCATATTCCTTTGTACCATGTCGTATTCGGGTGTGTTACTCGAGTAAGCTGACATGTATGAGATTGTACTGAACTTTGGTAGGAATGTGTATTCTTTGTACTTCCAAAGATTGATATTGTAACACCCTGACTGCCCACGGTAATGGGTCTTCCACGTTCGTTTTCTCGGCCCGTGGACCCTATCCCGTGCGACGGGTGGTGCGTTAATTTTTTTCAATGCTCGAAATCATTGTTTACTGACCCTATGATCACCACATGAACTTCTCCTATGTTTTGGACTCACTTACACGGTATCGCGAATCACTTTTTCGATAAGTCACCACTCCTTTCACTATTCCAGCATAAGCACGCTTAACCTCGAGTTCTAAATGGATGTTAGACGGAAAAGATAAGTGCAATTTGGTGATATAAGTAGTCAAATAAATTCTCTTAAGACTTCCAACATATACCACAAATTGGGATGTTACAGATATCCTCCTCAACAGTGAGCCCTTTGGTTAGTAACTAGTGTATTACTTCTCCAATTTGATTCAACACTTCCACTCTATACCTCCTTCTCCTATGAAATTTCACGACTCTCTCTACAATTTCATTAATATGGATTCCCATAGGCATACTTCCTCCATTACCAGAAGGATCAATAAATCTCCCTAATATTGACCAATCGTCATACCAAAAAGACGTTAATGTGTTACTTTAGATTTCAACTTTACTGAGGGAAATTAAAGCGCCCTAACCCGGATACTTGATCCAGTGAGGTTCCTATGGTTCGACCGTGGTTAATTCAGGCCGACCAGTTCAATTTTAAGGCCTGATATTCTTAAGTCAAGTTTCAATATTCTGTGATTCAAATTTTTAGAGTCTATATGCGAGTTAGAGTCAAAGCTATGATAAACTGATTGTTTTATTTATAATACAAAGGATTCAATACAATTGTTAAGTTTGCACCATAGGCTATTACAATGTTCAATCCTAAATCAGTCTATCCAACAACCCATCCTGCCCACGGGCTCGAGTCTTCACGGTTAAGCCAAATCCTTCCCACGATCACCATCATGTTCTGAAACCAACCAAAACGTAAGCATCTATCCGATAACTTAACAGTTAGTTTCTAATGCATGCAACAATAATCGGTTTCTTTCTAAGTTCATCCCGAAAATTCCCTTCTTAATATTCGATTTATCAGGTTTATTAACCGGATCGTTCAGGTTCAGTTTGCGGATCCATAACTGTCCGTCTTACCACTGAACCATCCGGATCGGCCTTAACCCGATCAAGCCATTAGGCTAAACTCATGATCTATCGGATCCAGCACTTAAGCATCGGATCACATGATTGGACCGGCTTACAACCTTGGTCTTTTTACCCGGCCCTAAGGCCTAAGTTACTTGATCATTCATGCAGAAGAAAGAAGAAAACGATCAAGTTAGAAAGAGATGGATGTAACCGTTTAACCCAATCGCCATAGAACCGGTCGGAATCACCTGAGGGTTATGAGCGATGGTTTTATCCGGTCCATCCACTCACCTTGGAAGTGCGTTCTGGAGTCTCGGTCCCAGTACGCGGTTCCTTCTCCTTCGGAATCATTCTGGATCGTTCTTCAAGACAATGCAGTCGGATTGCCTTCGTGGCTTGATTTTCTTCCCAAATCTTTCGGTTGCCTTTTTGGTTCTAATTGTTTCGTGAGTTTCCTTAGGAAAATATCTGTCGAAAACTGATCCCCAGGCCCGAAATATAAAGAAGACTCGGCCAAAAACCGTCCAGAAATTGCCCTGGGCGAAAAGGTGCCTTTTTGGAAACCGTCTGGACGGTTATCCATACGCTCCCCTTCGTCCCAAAACCGCCGAACACGCTTCCCACACGTGCCTTAGCTCAGCTGGACCAGTTCGGATCCGCACCTGATCCGACCTTCGGTCTGATAACCGTCCCGACCCACCCAGCTGGCTCAACCGTCGAACACTCCAACGAGCTGAGTTGAGCTTCTAGGCAGTTGGTTCAGCTGACTGAGCTGGGTTTACTAGCTGATCGAGCTGGCTTAGCTTTACTGAACTCAGCCTGAGCTCGGTCCAGCTCGCCCAAACTCACCCAAGCTCACCCGAGCTCACCCAAACTTACCTGAGCTCACCCAAGCTCACCCGAGTTCGCCCAAGCTCACCCGAACTCATTCCAGCTCGTTCACACTCTTCTATAGCTCGTCCCAGCTCCTTTTCCTCATTTTTCCTTGTTTTCTTGGCTAAGTCCCGATCATATCTTGGACTTAACCCTTTAATCAGACCATGGAACGCTTGCCTTTGTGTCTTACGACCGGCTTGTTCGTTCCCTCGTCCCATGGTCCTTCCCAACGATCCTATCTAGTATCGGGGATACTACAGAAATTGCAAGTGACCTTTGTTTGAGGAGTTTCTTCGATGAACCAAGGGAGCTACTGCCACTATCTGACGAGAAAAACTCTTCCTTATCAAGTATTTGTGAATCCATTTTACCCACAATGAATATTTTGCAGACAAGATTCTCCTTATTAGTTTTAGACAACTCACATTATTGGTGTCAATGATGGTTTTGAGTCCCAAACCTCCTTTTGGCTTACATACATCTTTCCATGCCACCTTTGCTTTTCTTGGACTTAACTCAGGGCCAAACTTCAAATCCTACCACGTAAACATCGGTACTCCATGACAAGTAAATTATTCTTTTCATCCTTCACTAGTTCTTTATCAAAAAACAAGCTCCTTTAGCATCTCTGTATTTTCCAACCAAGAACAGTCTTCCTCTTCATTTTAAATCATTGCACACGTCTTTGTTTCACGTACTCAATGTTATGTTCGCCTCAAAGAAGTACGACTTAGTTGCTTAATATGTTCACCACTATCTTGAACATGTCCTCACTTTTGCTACCAAACACGAAACTCAATCCAGCCTTTCCAGAGAAGTGAAGTATGGTCTAAATTGAAGTTCTTAACTCATATGCATCAACTGCGGATCAATCACGTTATCTCCTCACAAGTTCATCTCTCCTGTCTTAGTTGAGCAAATAAATACGTTTCAATTTCCAAAGGATCCCACTGATTTGCAACGAATGCTACCCAAATGTCTTTTGATTTCCCGATACTATATTCTGTAATTTACTCATCTTTCTAGCGTCTTGATTCATGGCTTCATAATGCATCTGCATATTCTAGTGACCCTTTGTTGCAGACCTCTAAAATCATCAACATGAGCTCACAGACTGAAATTATCTTTACTTCATCAAAGACGTTAAAAATTGATAACCATTCGTCAGGCATTCTGATTTTCTCTTTCAAATAATTTCAGAAGATTATTGCATCTTCCTGCAATACTCTGTTACCATCCCACTCTGCTTGTTCCATCAATTATTCGTCTGATTTTAAAACCTGATACAATAACTCGTCTTCAAATCGATGAGTTTGGAAGATTCTTGTATGTGTTCCTTGCATTTGGCGCGAGCATAAATGGGTTTCCTTTCATGCGCAAAGTTGTGGTTGTCAATGGTACGTTTCTTAATGACAAATACAAAGGGACGCTTCTAACAGCACTAGCTCATGATGGAAACTTTCAGATTTTTCCAACCGCCTTTGGTGTGGTTGATACAGAAAATGACGATTCGTGGAACTGGTATTTTACGCAACTAAAAGTTTTGATTCCTGACGACAAGGGTCTTGCGATAATCTCAGATAGGCATAACGCGATTGGGAAGGCTATTTAAAATGTGTATCCGTTGGCTTCTCGAGGAATTTGCACGTACCATTTATATAAGAACATTTTGGGACGGTACAAAGGGAAAGATGTATTTCGTCTGGTGAAGAAAGCGGCAAGATGTTTCAGGATGCCTGACTTTAATGCAATGTTCGAGGAGATTGAAGCTATTAATCATGAGCTTCATGGGTACCTCCAAAGAGCCGATGTCAAACTGTGGGCGCGTGTTCATTTCCCAGGCGAAAAGTACAATTTGATGACTACGAACATAGCGGAATCAATGAATAGAGCATTATCAAATGCTAGAGGTCTTAACATTGTTCGACTACTAGAATCGATATGGGTTATGATGACCAGATGGTTTGCTGAACAGAGAGAGGATGCTGAATCGCAGTGAACGATGCTTACACGTGCTGTAGAGAAACTACTACTTGTAAGTCAGTCGTACTTATTAAATAAGTCAGCTGTTTCATTTAGTAAGTCAGCCTAAGTAGATATCATAACTCAGCCGTATTAATGATAAGTCAGCCTAAATAGATTTCATAAGTAAGCCGTATCAATGATAAGTCAACCTAAATAGATGTCATAAGTCAGCCATATATTTTAGTAAGTCAATCTAAGTAGATTTCATAACTCAGTCTTTAATGTTTTTCATTGTTCATTTTTTATTTATAATAGGGTCGTGTTACTACCGCGAGACTGTTGACTGTACAAAGAATCGATACTCATCAAACTGAAGTTACATATGGTGAGTCTTTGCATGTTGTTAACTTGGAAAGGAGAAAGTGCACATGCCGTCGTTTCCAGCTGGAGAGATTACCATGTTCGCATGCAATTGCAGCTGCGGAGTCCAGGAATGTTTGTCGTATATCCCTGTGCAGTCCTTACTATACCAGCGCTTATTTGGTGAGCGCATACGCCAATTCAGTTATGTCGGTTGATTCAGCGCTACCAGTTCCAGATAACGTGGTTAACCTAGCATGCTTTCCCCCGTCTATTCGTCTTCAGCCAGGAAGGCCTAAGAAAAATAGGATGAAATCTTCTTTAGAGGTTGCACTTGAAAATAATTTACTAGCGGCTGAGTTATTAATATTACAGCGGCTGAGTTACATAAACGCTACGGCTGACTTTCAAAATAACATAACTAAATATCAAACGCAACCTTTCTAAACCCCAAAGTTATTAGGTCCAAATTCTTCAAAAATATCCACGAGAGCAAGCCAAACTCTGGTTAGCATCCAATCAGGCTTCTGCCCACCAAGCGCCCAATTCCTCTTCAACACCCGCATTTGATGACGAAATATCGTTCTGGCTACGCGATTAAAATTCTCCCAAACTTCGTAACTATGCTTCGGATCCCAAGTGTTATTACGCTAAAAAATAAATAAAATAACATAACAAATATTAGAAACATAACAGCTGTCAAATTTAATAGAGATACATAATAGATGCTTACAGCGAGTTCAAGAAACCAGCGTTCCTTAAAATGAGCGGGAATGACACGGTAAGTCGGCCACTCATGAACCCACCCTTCTCGAAGAATGGGCAAGATCGCAACCGATAGGTCATGAAAGAATGTAAACCACTCTACGGTGGTTTTGGAGACATTTACACCAAAACCAGGGTTCAGAAAGGGTAGGTTATCCCGATCTGCCGAGCTTAGAATAGCATTGACATTGTTCGCTAGCGATAGAGACCAACCAGGGACAACCGACATAACTGTTTCTATAATACGAGAGAAAATTGACAAGAGGACTATATATAGAGAGGTATTAGAATGCCAAAGGACTATAAAAGCGACAAGAGGACTGAGTTATTTTGTTTCTGCCCAAAAACACGAAACGTTGCGGTTATGGCGGCTGAGTTATTGACATGCTACGACTGGTCACAATTAACCTGAAATTAACGGTTGAGTTATTGAAATATAAAACTGAGTTATTTACATGAACTGAGTTATTGAAATATGAAACACGAAACGTTGCATGCCATGCCAGGATCATGAAAGGTCGCCTTCTCGAAAACAGAAGACCCCTTTTCAACTCTTTATATAAACACGCAATCAGTTCACCCTTGTCGACACAAACTGATTATCTTAGAAAATGGAAGGTTTCCCGATTCTCGAAATGCCTGAAGAAATTCAAGTGTTAGTTGTTGAACGTGTGGCCAGTAATTCCATTAAAGATTTTTATAACCTCAGAGCTTTGTGCAAGTCAATGAAGGCGTTAACAGAGCGGCGTAGGGTATATCATTTTTTTGATTTGCTATCATATCCATGGGAAGCCCCTATGCCTATTTCGTTGTTCCGAACTTGTTACGCTGAGGGAAACCCAAGCACACTATATATGAATGGTGTCCAGTTTTTCTTCACATATGAGCTTCGAGAAGAAGGTCTTACTCTCATGAAGAGTGCAGCGGATGCAGGATATGAGCGTGCCGTGTATGCATACGCAATGATTAGGAAAAAATTTTGGAAGGAAGAGGAGTACTTTGCTCGTTTTACAAGGGAAACTGCTGCTAAGGTTGGGGAACTAGTGCGATCTGTGAAATGGAGATGGGGTTTGTGGCATGGCGATGACTTCCGCTCAAAGAAGTTGGAGTTCATTTCATCTGTAATGCCATTGTTCACCAGTTGCCAATGTTGTGCTGTTGTGGAAAGAAAATGGTTCAGCCTGTGGACCATTGGTACCAGTAAGGGTGACAACATGTGTGACCGTTGTTTCTGGATTAAAGAGGTTGGGCTGTTCTTCCGTGATTTTGAACCGATGAGCTTGGTTTTTGACACAAGCAAGTGGTGAAGATGTATTTTTATTTTTATTTTGATTTTCTTTGCAATTTCAGTTTGTAGACTATTGGTTGTATTACAGCTGGGTTATGGATTTAGTTCTTTTTCTTTGAAATTTCAATTTATGTATACAAAGTGGCTGAGTTAACTAAATAATGCGACCGAGTTATTAATTAGTTGATAATACGAGAGATCTCATAATACAAAGTGGCTGAGTTAACTAAATAATGTGACTGAGTTCCCTACTGGCTGAGTTAATGAACTTTAAGGTTGAGTTATTGAAATTGAGGCTGGGTTATTATTCTCTACCGGCTGAGTTATTGAACTTTAGGGCTGAGTTTGTGAAATAAAAGGCCGGGTTATTGAACTTTAGGGCTGAGTTATGATAAATTAACGCTGGGTTTTTGAAACTAACGGCTGAGTTATTGAACTTTAGGGCTGAGTTATTGAACAATACGACTGAGTTATTGAATTGTACGGTTGGTTTTATTGAACTATAAGCTGGGTTATTGATAAACGATACAAAACTACATTAATGAATAGTAGCAAAATATGCCCACAAATAACACACAAACCACCACATTCCTTACACATCGCCCCTCTGATTCCGTCTTGATTCCTTCAAACTCTTTCTCCAACCGACCGAATTTAGCCCTGACATCGGTCAAGTCTTTGTTCATGTCACTCATTACTAACTTCATATCCTCAACCTCTTCTACCAAGCACTCATCAACCCATTTGAATAAATGTCTCTGCTTGCACTAATATAATAATCAGATCTCAGTAGCACGAAATGAATATATGGCAAATAAGAACAAAATTTAACCTTATTATATCCTCTTGCACAACAATAGTACAATCTTCCTAGATTTTTAGCTGATCCGAATGTACATATCTCTAAGGCTGCACCACATCAACACGGTTTTGGTATTCCTCTCTCCCCATACGTACGTACTCGGTTTACATTTCCTGATGAGATAGTGTTAGAGGAGGAAGACATTTTTCCTTTAGAACCCTAATCCCCACTTTTTTCTCTGAAAAAGTTGCTTTATTACATCGTTATATAGAGCTGGGCCAGGTCTGTGTTGGAATATTTTCAAGTTCCCGCACAAACATATTTTCAAGTTCCCGCCCAATGGCTGAGTTATTGGCTTGTTACGGCTGACTTTATGTTTAGGATAATTTTATGTTTTAGGTTTAGGGTTAAGTATTTGGGGTTTACGGTTTAGGGTTTAGGGTTTAGGGTTTATGGTTTAGGTACCACTGTAAAATATAAGAAATTACACAAATTCAATTGAAAAAAAAAATTATATGGTACTTTGTATTTGGTGCGTTCAACACCTATATAGTTACATAAGGTTTTAAGTATTTGTAAGACAACTTATACCTCAAGATCATGGTCAATCCGAAACTTGTAAATTCAATGAAGTATACACATTGTGTTGATTAAATATTCATCCAAAACTGATAATATTAATTTATAATAACTTTTTAAAGTACATTTCCAAATATTAGGGTATGTTTGTGGTGTGGCTGAGTTATATAAAGCAAGACGGCTGGATTATAGAAACGTTTCGGCTGGGTTATATTAAACTTTTTTGATTTTAGGGTATGTTTGTGGTATGATTGAGTTATACAAGACTAGACGGCTGGATTATAGAAACTTTTCGGCTGGGTTATATAAATATACCATTAGTAAAAAATATACAAATCGTTCAAAGGCTAATCAAACTGGGAATAGAAGTCAGTTCCTCCTTCATCCAGGATCTCTTCTGCCATCTTCACCCGTATACCTTGAATATTCCTATCATTTATCCCAAAAAAAGTCACGCCAAGCGCTAAGCATTCCACAAACTTCAATGCATACACTCCACAATCACCAATTTGGGTGTTTTGGGGAATGTAATCGCCTTTCCTCTTTCGGAACGAAAACTGTTTCTTTCTCTGTTTTCGGAGTTTGGAAGGAATATTTTGATTCAACATCGTAGGTAGCATTTGCGTAAGAGGCTTAAATGCATTAACCATTCTCTTTTCACTTTCGGCTGTGACGTGTCCAATAATTGGATCATAGCAGTCAATTTTCTCATTAAGCAGATCCACGTGAAACGCCACCCAATGATCGCCTCCAGTTGGAAGCACTCCGTACAGGTGATCCACATCCTCATACCACTTCAAGTTTGTACAACAGTCTACGGGCATCCTACCGTTTATTAAATCTTCATAGCCATTACCGGTGAATTTCATCAGATTAGGATTGAGCTTGTACTGCGTGTAATCGCGAACCCAAGAAGTGAGAAACCAGACGTCAAGAAATGCAATGCGCTTGGACCAGAATGGGCTGGGATCTCGCATGGACCTTTTGATAAGGATTCGTAGAAACGCACTAACATGCTACGCAAAAACACAAAATCAAGTCAATATAATAGAATCTATAACTCAGTCGTAACAAAACACATAACTCAGCCACATAGTATACTAAACTCAGCCACATAGTATACTAAACTCAGCCAACTAGTATACTTAACTCAGCCATAAAGAATAATAAACTAAGCTACTTAGTCTTCTTTAACTCAGCCTTAAAAAACGTAACTCAGTCACATAAAATTTATAACTCAGCCGTAAGGAATACTTACGTCATCATACAGCCATCCATATTGTATGTCTTTCCACGGTCTTTCAGTGATGATGATTCTGTAGAACTCACCCTCATGGGCCGCTGTTGGGGTAGTGGGAACGTCTTTATGTTTCTCTAGGTGTTCCATAAGTTTATCCCATTTTGCTGGATCAACCGGTGCTAAAGGATCATATATTGCTGGTGAAGATAATAAATTATTCCTCATGCACGTCGTTACATTGTCTCCAATCTGAGGAAAAACTGGTGCTGAAGGAGCATTATCAGAGAGTTGCAATGCAGACCCAGTTGCAGATAACTGAACATTTTCTCCCGATATTGTTTTATTCTTTCGGATCTGATCCTATCCTCTTCATCCTCATCAGACTCCGGAAGCACTTCGTTTCGTGTTGCGAGAAATTCGTCAGTAATATCCGCAAGCTCAGTGTCGGCTTGAATCTTGTTCGGCTGAGGTACAGCTATTGTTATTAAACCGCGATGCGTCCTTTTTGCGATCGGATTCGGTAACTCAGCCATTTCTTTCTTCTTCAACTCAGCCGCCTTCTTTTCGTCAGACTTCCGTTGCTTTGTCTCAGCCATTTTTTTCTCCTTTTTTTCAGCCGCCTCCTTCTTCTTTAACGCAGCCTCTTCTTCCCTACTTACAGCCGTTAAGTTATTCTTAGGAGACACATCCTTCTTTCCTAACTCAGCCGCCTCTTTGTCCATTTGGCAGGGTCCTCTTGGAATTATTGTGAAGCTAGCTGAACGCAAAAGCGTGTGGTCTGGTAGGACTGTCCACTATCTACTATGTCGACAGCTTCGAGTATACATGAAGGAGATTTGGAGTCTAGTTGGTGATGAACCTATCAGGTTTAGCTTAGTCGAATTTGGTGAGATCACTGGGTTAAACACAGATCCAGTGCCAACAGAAAGTTTTGAACATGACCAATACAAAGTGTTTTGGGAGGAGTTGAATCTGCCGCTTGGGGTGGGACCCAAATTAGATGAACTGAGGGCAGCATTAGAGGTATGTCCGGCCTGGAGTTTTGAAAAGCGTAAATGGTTAGGGCTGTTACTTCTTCAAGCCATGGGACTTTATGCTTTGCATCATAATTCTAGGATACCGTTTGAAAGTGCAAAAAGAGTATTCGACGATGAAGCCATGATGACGTATCCATGGGGGCGGACTGCATATGAAGTTCTTGTTGACTCTATTAAGATGTTGAATCCACAAGGAAGGACATACACCATAAGCGGTCTGAAGGACGTGTTGTTGGTTTGGGCGTATGAATCTGTCATTTGTTTTGGAGAGCGTTTTGGGAGAGTGGTCAATGAGCAAGAAGTTCCACTTTTTCGATGGGGTGGAAATCGTACACGTTCAAGTTTTGATACTACCATTACTGAGGAAATTAGAAAACATGGCGAGATAAGGTGTCAACTGATTTATTATTTATTTGTTGGCTGGGTTATAAGTACTTATGTACTTAAGTGGCTGGGGTTTTTGGTATTAGTTATTTGATGGCTGAGTTAGCATGTATAAAGTATCTGAGTTATTAATTATTTTATGGCTGAGTTATTAGTTGTTTTATGAATACCAAAACCCAGCCACCATATAAACAATATATCAGCCTCTTGGTATTCGTTTTGATGGCTGAGTTAGTATGTACATAGTGGCTGGGTTTCTTGATATTAGTTATTTGATGGCTGAGATAGTGTTTATATGGTGGCATGGTGGCTGGGTTTTTGGTATTTTTTGGCTGAGTTATTAGTACTTTGACAACTGAGTTATTATGTATTCGGTGGCTGATTTTGTAGGTGCGCATGAGAAAAATGGTTATGAAGGACTCCGTAGAAGAGATGTTTCCTCAGTCGCCAGATGAAGCAGCTGATCCGCAACTCGTTAACTAGAGATGGTTAGTTAGGAAGAAGATATGGTTAGTTAGAAAATGAGCAAAATATTTTAGAGAAAATTACTAGAAAAGAAAAATGGACAAAGAGGCGGCTGAGTTAGGAAAGAATGATGTGTTTCCTAAGAATAACTTAACGGCTGTAAGTAGGGAAGAAGAGGCTGCGTTAAAGAAGAAGGAGGCGGCTGAAAAAAAGGAGAAAAAAAAACGGCTGAGACAAAGCAACGGAAGGCTGATGAAAAGAAGGCGGCTGAGTTGAAGAAGAAAGAAATGGCTGAGTTACCGAATCCGATCGCAAAAAGGACGCGTCGCGGTTTAATAACAATAGCTGTACCTCAGCCGAACAAGATT